>VYZR01121368.1:48712-97993 GCA_013400675.1 Oxylabes madagascariensis
AAAAAAAAAAAAAAAAAAAGTTATTTTCTTAACTAACTCACAAATTTTGCTAGCAGTTGCTTCTGTTTGAGATTAATCAAAGTTCTGTTCTATTCTGTTCCATCATTAACATGTCACTGAGCGCTGTACTGTTGTTTTCAATGTTCATTTCCTGATTTTGGGGGGAAACCAATTTTAAGACACGTTAAATGCCAAGGAAATTAGGGTGCAAAATTTAATTTTAATTAGGTGCAAAATTTAATTTATGCCGTATTCCAATACTTGCAGAGGTATTGAAGACTAGAAAACAATTGCTTATCATTTCAAGGGAATTTTTAGTTTTCTTGAATATGTGGGCTTACATAATCTGAATTTTTAACTTGATAGCATTTCGATGCTTTTGCAATAATTCTGGCTAACTTCTGTTTCCTTTAAAATAGAAATTATGTTAAAGAATAATCTTTAGTATAGTTACTAAGTTGAAGTATTTGGATGTTAAGCGCGGCATTTTAGATAGTGAATACTTATCTCTAATAATGTTACATTCATTTTAAAGAATATCTTACAATATCATTGGAAGTTACTCCTAAAGAATTTTAAAATTAATATTACTATATAGTATACCTTGTCTCAAACACAGATATTTTTCTGGGCTGGCTCTCAAAGCTGCCTGGGTGGGACAGAGATTGATACATCTTGCATGATTGAAACCTGTGATGTTGTTGTGTAGGTTAATGTCTTTTAAACCCTGAGGGAAAAAAACAGACGAACAAACAAAATCCGCACAAAACAACTAGCACTAAAGAAAGAAAAAAGTACTTAGAACAATAAAACTCAGTGTTAAAATTGCCCAGGCATTTAATTAATAATTTGAACAGTGTGCAGTGAATGCACACTGAGAACAGCAGGGAGGTTTTTGCTCAGCAGAACACTCACACATGCTTGACCTCACTTGCTGTCCTGATTTGTGTCCTCTGGATTCAAGGCTGTAGCTCACCTGGCTGCACCTGTCTCCGGGGTGTGAGTGGGTGTGTCATTGCAGCAAGGAACATTTCAGTTCACACTGAGAGTGTAAAGACTGGAGGAGCAGCATGGCCATGGGGCAGTTTTTAAAAATGGGAATATTTGTTCTACATTTCACCCTCCTGCAACCCCACAGCCCTGCCACAGTCCTGGTACTGCCACCATATGCCAGGAAATGGCACCTTCAGGTGTTCTGCATGATGACCTGTGATGGCCATGTGAGTTGGAAAAGGCCTTGAGAGGTTTTAATTTTTCACAGAATCACAGAATCATAGACTGGTTTGGATCAGAAGGGATCTTAAAGCCCATCCTGCTTCACCTCCTGCCATGAGCAGGGATACCTTCCATTTTCCCAGGATGCTCTAAGTCCCATCCAGCCTGGCCTTGGACACTGCCAGGGATCCAGGGGCAGCTGCAGCTTCTCTGGACAGCCTGTGCCAGGGCCTCAACACACTAACAGGAAATAATTTCTTCCCAATATCCCATCTAACCAAGCTTTCTATCACTGTGAAGCTGTTTTTGATTTCCTGTTCTAAATTGTAACCTATTGTTTGTTTAAAGCTTTGTGGGAGGGGTCTAGTGAAATATTCTAACAACTCCAAACAACCCTTCCCACCCAGGTGACAGCGAGGCACTCTGGCACTGTGTAGCATTGGCTGTCAGAAGCTGTTCCATACCAGGCAGCACTACAATCTGAGGCAGTGTGCTTCCTTTTTCACACTTGCTGAATTGTGAATAAAGCCCAGAATGTAGTATGCTGCAAATAACATTTGTTTTCTTCTGGCTGCTTGGTATACTTAATACAGAGTGATATCAGTGAAATCAGGATCCGTATTGTAACGTGTCTCTTTTTTTTTTCAAATAATTTCTCTAGCAGGTGGACATATCCTGCTTTAACTCAAGATACATAAGCAGAGTTCTTTTCAAAATTTAGGCAGAACCTTTTCACCTGGCTGGTGAAGAGCTATTTAGGTCATTTAAGAAAAATAATATTTTTACCATCTTTTCAGCAGCGGTTGAAAGATATGTAAATACTGTGCTCTTTTGACTGTATTGGTATGTAAAGAGGCTTCAGAAGAGCTGGAGAGGCACTTCGTATGAGGACCTGGAGTGACAGTACAAGTTCAAATGGTTTCACACTGACAGAGGGTTGGATTAGATGGGCTATTGGGAAGGAATTGTTCCCTGTGAGGGTGGGGAGGCCCTGGCACAGGGTGCCCAGAGAAGCTGTGGCTGCCCCTGGATCCCTGGCAGTGTCCAAGGCCAGGTTGGACAGGGCTTGGAGCAACCTGGCGTAGTGGAAGGTGTCCCTGCCCATGGCAGAGGGTGGACCTGGATCAAATTTGAGGTCCCTCCATACTCAAACCAGTGTGTGATTCTGTGATTGCTGTGCCTGGAGCTCATGGCACAAGCAGTGCAGACCTGGCCACAGTGTGACGGTGACAGCAGCACAGTCTCTGTGTCGGTGTGTAGGAAAGTGCAGCAGTGACACCATTGTCACCAGAGCGCACTGGACCAGTTATGAACTTTAGGATCTTGAGAATTTTTGATTGTTAAAAGCTGCTGCAGTCTCCAAACTGTTGTAGTGTTTTAAACATAGCGATGTAAAATGACTGTTTTTTTTAAAACCAACATTAACTTTCCTTAACTATCCGCCCAGATGCACCATGCTAAAGTAACCATAAAACCCTGTTCTTATAGGAATAATTGTTTAGCAAATACAATAATATATGAAAATAATACTGTTTATTGAATTCCTAGAGGGAAAAAAGGAGAAATGAATAAAGGAGAAATTAATCTTAATAATCTTAATAATCTTAATATGTGGCTCATGGGGTTTGGGTGCAGAGGACAACACAGGGGTGCAAAAAGGCATGGGATCTTAGAGCTGTAATAATTGACAGTCCTCCAGATGTCTGCTGTCAGTTTGTGTTCATTGTGACGTTAAAAAAAAAAAAAAATGCATAATTTATCAATGCCATGCACAAGACTATATAGATCTCATTTTAAAATTAAGATGAAAGATTCTCATTTCTGACACTTCCATATAAGAAAATATTTTAGGGTGTCCCTGTCAAGGGTAGGAGCTGAAATCTGTATTTTATCTATTTAGGCAAGTGCTGCTTTTACTACAGCAGTGTTTGCAAAAAAAAACATGTTATCAGCGAAGCCCTGAATCTGGACATTGGTTACCACTGCTTTAGTGCTGAGCCAAGGTGTGGAGAAGTCGGATGATGGGCCCAGCATGTCTGTGGGAGCTGGAAAATGCACTGACATAAAAATCACACTGTTTCTTCCCTAAGATATTTCAGATTTTTTGGTTGTCTTGCCTTTTATTTTATCATGGGAGGAATACAAGAGGGTGTTCATGCTGTGCCTTGATCCCAGCGTATCTGGACACGCAACTTAGAGGAGTATGAAGCAGAGAGGAGTAACCTGTGTAAATCTTTATTGGCATTTTTGTAGGAAAGAGGTGGAGCTTATTTTTTTCCCCTGTCACTGTTAATGGTGTGTTCCTAAAATATGATGGATTTATGAATATGTTGAACGTGTCTTTCCTTTTTTTGTCTTATTTCTGTGCTCCTCACTTGCAGGCGCAATGGCTGAACAATGAGCCGTGTGGTGTGACAGGTAAATTTCACAATTTACCTGCTGTAATGGTGTGCTCTGTGCTGCTGTTCAATCATCTCAGAATTTTACTTGCCTGATTAGTTGAGTGCAGCAGATTTTCAATTTAAATGTAACTTCATCTGCTTGATTAAAAATGTAACAGAACATTATCTGTTGCAAATAAATTTCAGAGGAAAAGATTATTTTGCCTGTTTAAAAATAACATCTGTTTATATTGGCTGGGAGCAGATGATTAATACCTCTCTAATTTCGAGGTTTACCAGTCCGGCTCACCTGTCTCTTTGCATGGATAGCTGAAATTGATGGCTGTCGGGTATAAACATTTACCTGTTGATGTTTATTTGATGGATTTCTTTTTTAAGGATAATATAGAATCCCATCATTGGGCATTCATTTATTTGCTGCTCATCAAGATGATTGACAGTTTTGCCAGCAACATAGAAAAAGGCTTTCCTCCTTGGCACGCACCAGAGAAATTCACTCCTGAGCGATAAGTGCCTTGCCGGAGAGCACAGATTTCCCAGATTTTCCAGTTCCAGTGTTTATTTTGGTGGTGCTGAGGGGAGGCTGTGGCTGGTGCCTGGTGGGATGTGGTGGGTGCTGAGTGTCTGACAAACATCAAGCCACCCCGCGCTGCTCCTCGAGAGCTGATGGCTTGTTTAAGCCACAGAGCATCTCCAGGGTAGCTGCCTCTGGCTGGAACAGTGGTGACCCCAGCAGCATTCCAGGCCAGTGCAGGGGTCTGTGGGGACACTGGCTGGGTGCGGGTGTGAACCCCAACAGATGGGGGCCCTCGGGGGGGTGGCACCCTCCTGCACCCTCCTGCTCTATGGGAGCACCGCGGCTGCTGATCCCTGGCCACCATCAGCCCGTCCACAAAGCATGTCAGCTGGTCCTGGCTGCCAACAACCATCGGCCAGTCCCGGCCATCCTCAGCAGGTTCCAGCCCCCACTCTGCCCCTGCTCTGTGCCCACTCCTCAGTGAGCCCACAGGGATGCCACTGCCCTGCTCCCTGCCAGCCCCGCTCTCCCAGTGAAGCCTCGTGCTCGTGCTTGCCGAGAGCAATCCTGGGATGTGCCAGCTGCACCCCAAAGGGTGGGAGCAGTCACAGCTCCCTGTAGGTGTGATGGGTTAGCAGGTTGGAAAACGGGTCAGGACAGCACTGCCGATGCTGTGGAGCTGCTCTGCAGCTGTGCAAAGTGGTGCCCACCCCTGCACAGGGTTGTGTCACTGTATTCCTACTGGTTTCTCCAGGATTGTTTTCTACAATCCAGAAATTAGATGTTATAGAAAGATCTACAGTCTTTTCATCTCACTCATCTCTTAAAGCTATGAAAAATAATTATTTCTGTGAGAAATAAAGCTGTGTTTAAATTCAATTAATATTAAGGTTGCTGAGGAAAACACTGTAAAATTTTTGTCTTGTCTTTAACTGAAACTGAACTGTGCACACCTGGGTCACACTGACACAGCATCCAGGGACAGGGTCTGCAGCTCCCAGTTCTCAGCCATTTTGCCATGACTTGATTCCAAAACATGGTGCATTTGCTGTGCAGCTTACAGCTAAGGCTGCTGCTGAAGAAAGTAAATACAGTGGTGATCCATGCTTTCCCCACGTTCACGCCTGGTTTTGTCCCAGGCTAAGCAGTAATGCATTTTTTTCCTATTTATTTTTTTGAGCCTGGGTATTCCCAGCCTTTCAAGACCCCATTACATTGTTCCCACAGCATAAAGTGACAACAGCTCATCAAAGGAACTAAAACTCTGATGTCAATGTCTGTTTGTGACTGGCAATGCCCTCCTCACATAATTCTCTGTGTCAAGTGGAGCCTCCCTTCCTCACAAACCAGGTGTGATACACAGGTTACCTGTGGAATTTGGTTTTTTTCCTGCTGCTGTAACACTTCGGAAAACTCGCATCAAAAGTTCAGTTGTTTTTCTGGTGGTTTAAAATTGTCAAATACACATATAAAAAATCATCTATTACCAGATTGATTCTCCTGTCTCTGAAGTTGTCATCAAAAACAATTCTCCCTTCCCAGCTGCGGCATCTCCCTCAAACACACCTCACTTTCAGACAAATACAATCCTGAATTAGGAGAGCAGCCCTTGGTGTTCAGCTTTTCCTTTGTCATGTTTTCAGGAATTTTTGGGGTATGTTATTACACATGTGAATTTGTTTATTTTTATACTGTCATATAGTTCTCCTAAATATGTAGGTTTGTTAATATACAGCCTTGATACCACCAGAGGCTTCCGTGTTTGTCACCTCGAGACATGAATGTCTTTTACTGGGCACCTCTGTGAACATAGCAAATCACGTCCAGTTTGGAGAAAAACCCTTTCTTTTTGAATTGCCATTTGTTTTGTATTGTTTTGCCCTCTGTATAGTAAATACAGAGGAGTTCTATGTGCTGGGCATGTAAATAAACCTGTTAGGTTTGGGGGTTTTTAGTATAGTCTATTTCTCTTTATTACATATGAGTGAAAGGGTTATTGTATTTTCAGATCTAGAAGCTCAAGACTAATCCAGGCTGCGTGGAAAACAAGGGGGTGTACTTCAGAGGATTTGCTGGAGTTGGGCTATTGTTGGTCTCAAAACACAGCCTCAATGGGCCTAGATGACCTCATCTTTTGCTGCCCGCTAATCCACCACCTCCATTTTCACCATGTCTCAGAAAAGTTTATTTAAGGAGACTTGCAGTAGAATAATAGCTGATGCTTTGCATAAGTCATAAAGTCAAAGTTAAACAAGTACATCTGTGTTGTACATTGTGTACTGAACGCTGAAAGAAAAAACTTCAAAATTTGCAATTGGACTAGATTTTTATAATAATGTCACCCTTTAATTTTACAGGTTGATATTAAAACACAAAGTAGCCTCGTGCAGTCCATAACTAGTGCTTCTGTTTAGTATCTGTGGTTGTTATCGGCTTTTGAAATGCGTGTACTTTCAGTCAATGTTAGGAAAACAGCAACTGTGTTTGAGTAGGAATCTAATTCCTTGTGTGCTTATGCCTCTGCCCCATCCCTGGAACTGTTCAAGGCTGGGTCGGATGGGGCGTGGAGCAGTGTGATCTAGTACAAGGTGTCCATGCCCATGACAGGGAGGTTGGATTAGATGGACTTGAAGGTCCCTCCCAACCCAATCCATTCCATGATTCCATGCTTCTATGATCCCTGAATCTGTCACTTTTGTCAGAGCCCTCCAGACCCGTGTCACAGCTGTGGCTGGGCATGACCAGGTTATTCTTCAGGTGTGGATTCTGTCATTGCAGCTGCACCCAGCAGCTAAGTTGTCTGTGGGTACTGTGAAATGCCATCTCTCTCTAAGGATAATTGGAAAACATCATTTAACCACCCATTTTAATTGGAAGCCTCAGACTCTTTGTGCTGCAAAGAAAGGCTCTGCAGAGGTCCTCACTTTTAAGTTTTTCAAGGAGCTGGATTCTAGCTATGTGCTACATAAAGCTGCCAGTAAGAGTAAGCTATAAAAGAGAAAAAAGGCAAAACAGATCTGCAGAAGTATTTTCATGGTCTTACCTCCAATTATTGTTAGAGTAGCTAGTAGGCAAGAGGTTGTGGGATAGAGATATTTGACCGGTCACAGAACCAAGAAATAGGACTTGGAGGTTCACCATATAAACAGTTAGAGTCAAAAGTTGATCCCTCAATCACTGAGTCATACCAGAAAGTTCTGCAGCCATTGTACTGGCAGTTGGACCATGACCTATCAGTGTTTTCATTCTGCTGGAGATGTCCATGTGGCTGTGCCTCGTGCCTGTTTTGGCTCCATCCTGAGCCTCTCAGGAAATCCCAGACTTGTTTTACTGCTGGCACCCCTTTCCCCATCTCTATTTCCTTCCCTCACCTTCTTCATGCCCTTCTTGTCCCACCCTTGACTCCAGCTGGAGAATGGCTCCAGGTGCCAAGACAATGGTTTGGCCGTGTTGCACAGAGCCCATCCGCAGGTGAGCAGCTGGAAACGGTGCCCTAAAGCCTGTGTGGCACTGAGTTCTGTCACCTGCCTGTCCTGCTGCAGAGGGGCTGGGGCAGATGGGCCAGGCAGGAGCAGGAGCTGGCAGTCCAGCCCGACACAGGCCCAGTTTGTGTCTGGTCAGGGCTGCGCCCATGCCATCCACTCCAAGTACTGGTGGTCACATCAGCAGGTTAGGGAGCCTGTTTGCTGCTTGTGGCTGCTTATCTCTCCCCTGCCAGAGCCCCCAGCAGCCATGTTCAGTAGAGGTCTGGGAATGCCTCCCTTGGCTTGCTGGAAGAGATGGTGGCTGGCTGGGGTTTGCAGCATCAGTCCCTCAAGGTGGTGCCCAGCTCTGTGTGTTACTGCCAGGGGCATTCACAACATCCTTCGTGTGGAGAGGATGGAGGCAGCTACCTGGGGACAAAGCAGCATAAAAGTCTGGCAGCAGCAAAATTGCAATTCCTGTGGAGAAATGTTCCTTGGCTTCTCAGAAGAAAATTAAAAATATCAAACCTGTGGAGTTAAGGAATTTGAGATGAATTTGTTAACTCTCACATTCCAGTCATCTCCTTGCAGACACAACGATGCCAGGTCCTTCAAACCATTCAAAGCTGCGATGTTGAGAATTTATACACTGATTTTATACCCCGAATTACAATGTAGAGGGCAAGGGGAACACAATTCATGGCTGCATAACTCAGTTATGATTGGCCTTGTTAAAATGTCACTTACCTAGTGCTTTTCCATTGATTTGTTTTTGTGGTGCCATATTTTTTTAATCCACATCAGTAGTATTACAGTAAATGTTTTTATGTAGTTTAAATTTCTTTAGCTGAACATGCTTACCTGAATATCTAAGGTAAGAAGGGCTGTACAGCAATAACACGTAGCTGTAGATTGCTGTGTATACCCTTCTGTTGCTTTGCAATTTGGACCTGGCAAGGGGAAGTTTTCCTCTTGCAGTTTGCCTTATATACTCCGTGTATAATGCTTTTACCGGTACTAATGCATGTTGACAACTAGAAAAGTGATTGCAGTCTTACATCTTTTTGAAAACAGTTTTATTTACTTTCTTTTAACAATTTTATTAGTAAAAGTAACTTCACTAGGATTTTACAATCCCTTGCTCATGAAGCAGCATGAGATCCCCCACATATATACTATATTCAGAGCTGCTGATTTTTACTGCTTAAGGTTTGTTTGCACAGTTAGTGTGAAATTGTTCCAAAAAAATGATGGGGTTTGATAAACATAGTTCTTCAGACACAATTACGCTTTTTCACCTTTTGGTCAGCAAGTCACAGCGTTACAACCTGCTACCTTAAAAACCTGCCCAGGAGACAGCTGTGGGGATTTGTGGCTCCACAGATTTTCATTAGTTTCCATGTTATTTATAGGACATCGGGAAAACTCGTTCATCCATGGCAAAAAAAGATATTCCTGAAACTCCAGCTGAGTTGAGTGACCCGTGTTGAGTGACTGTGACAAGGTTACTTTTCTTCTACTGTTTCACTCATTAGTGCTGTGGTCAGCCCTCACATTGGCTGGAAAGCTGCAGCCAGCCAGGATGGGGCCAGGCAGGCAGTAGTGGACACTTGGCTGCCCCTTGCCGTCCTTGGGGTGCCTGGTGTGGCCAGTACCTCCCTCAGATGAGTGGGGAAGGAGCACAGGAGGGGCTCTGGGGCTTTGTTCAGTGCCCATCGAAGCAGCCACCTCCTCTGTACCCCTTGCTGCTGTACCAGGTGCATGTGAGAGCCCGAGAAACTAAAAAAGGAGGTGGATGAGAACTCACATCATCTGAGGCCGATTTTCAGGGGAATAGATTCCCAGGACAAAGAGCATGTGATATGTGTAATAGCTACAGGAATTGGATTTTTATAAACTTTCTATCCAAAGTAGTGGAATTCTTCTGCGCAGCATAAATGGTGTTGTGAAAATGTAAAGTTCATTAGCAAGCTGTGTATTTTTTATCCACTTGCATGTAATTTAGAGATTATATACTGTAATAGGATTTATAACATTATGCTGTTTAATCTTTATGGTGCCGCATACACGTTAAGCACAGCTAACAGAATCTAGCACTTGCCTTTGACATACGACAACAAGCAACATGCTCTGATCTGCTGAACTTTTGTTTCTTTTATTAGCATTAATGGAAATCAAGAGCTCTCTGTAACCACTGTACAATACAAATCCAGTGGGCTCACCGTCTTACTTTGAACGATGGGGTGGTGCTGGTTTGAGGAAAATTTCTGTTACATGTGGAGGGTGTTTGTAGTTCCATGTCAGCAAATTGCTGTGCTTGAGGATGTGTTTTAAAAAGTGACTTAGAAAGTGCCATGTTAGCCAGAGAAAAGATGATATTTTTTTCTTGAACCTGAGGAGTTAAAATTCTTCAACCATCTTTTGGTATACAAACCTCTAAGCTAAATGGTTTGGGAACAGGTAATTTCTCCTTTACAGTCTGGAGGAACAAGAAAAGCAAATGCCCAGAAATGTCAGAATGACCATTGAAAGCAGAGGGTGCTGTGACAGGCACTGCAGTACTTTTAATGGGTATTACAACTTTAGTCCAAATCAAGTGAACTTGGACTTTGCACCCTTCCTCAGTGCCAAATGCTTCTAAGGCATCCCTTTATCATCCCATCCTTTCTAAAATACATTCTTGTAGTTTGCTTTTTAACCTTAAAATATCACACAAAGATAATCTTCTGCAGAATCTAATTTTATCTGGGATTCAGAATGTCATTAACCCTGCCTCAAAAAAGGCACTTTCCAGTAGACCTAACTTTGGCTCTCCCTTGTTTCTGGCTGGATGCAGGAAGCTGTGCCCCTCTTTCCTGTGACTGGTCAGAGATGTCCAACACACCAGGTGCTCTTGCCAGGCATTTCTTGTTCTTAACAAAATCCTGAGGACATTTAGCTTGGAATGAGTTGTAGTCACTGGCAGCAAGTAAAGAAGATGAGGTGATGCCTTCATCTGTCAATGCTGTGTTGGGTAACAGAAAGGGAAACCTTCCACTCTTCTGGTGGTTCTGCTGTGTTGAGTTCAGCATAGGGCATAGGTTGTAGTGACACACCTTTACCTGGTAACAACTGTGTTTAATAACCAGGGCTGAACCTGGTTATTAAACTGTTAAAAATTCCATGGTAACAGGAGATATGTGACTTGTGTCCACATTCTGTCATCACTGTATTTTCATAAAAATTGATCAGGCATTACAGCCTCAAAGGCTGTAATTTTACACCAATTTTGATACACAGTGCTAATTTTTCCCCTGTTTAAGTCTACATTGAGCAGTCATGAAAGGGCTGCTGGTCTACCGAAGTACAGACTATTTTAGAAAGAGGGATAAGAGATAAGAATTTCTATTTTGATGACAAGCTGTGTCTTGTGAAAGAGAAAACAGGGTTTCAACATTAATCCAGCGTAAGTTATGATGAGCCAGGAAGCAGTGATTCCCAGGGCTTGGCCTTCACCAAGAGCTGGTTGCTGCCCTTCAGACAGAGAAAAGAAGCAGAACCAGGCCTTTTTGTGAACAAGAAGAAATTAGAAAAATGCAGAAGCTGTGCGTAACTTCTTCAGTTCTTCCAGAGCCCAGTATGGTTTATAGCTCCTGAGTTTTTCCTTTGTTAAAAAAAAAAACCACTGTGTAATATATTTGTCAAAAGCACCAGATGTCAAATGCCTGCCTTGCAGAGAACCAAATCAGAGCCATTTCTGCACCAAAACATGATGCAGAGCGTTCATGTTCGTGGTGGCAGGATCAGGGCCATCGCGTCACCCCTCAGCATGGTTGTGGGTCTGGCTGCCACCACCTCCATGCCCACTGTCCGGGACTTGTGGCACTGATGGACCCCGGCGTGGCCACTCAGGCTCCCTGTCCCTGCATGTCCTGCTCCTGGCTGTGCCCTGCTCGGACAGGCTGGGCTGAGCTCCTGCCCTGCAGCAGGAGGCGTCCCTTGGAGAGAGACATCCAGGAACACAGCTGGCATGTGAGCACTGCAGCTCCAACAAAGATCCGTCTGTCGGTGAATGTCACCCCACAAACCTGCCTGAAATGTCCTTTTCTTTCTCCCGTCTTCCTGTACAGCTTTTCTTTATTTTTTTATACAAAATGTCAACTTTTTAGCGTTTGGGTTATTCCTTAGAATAGATCTTTTCTTTGTGTGAAATAAGCTTTGGGTGTTTATTTAGATGTTCACTGAAACTGTGTAGAGAGCAGTAATTGTGTGGTACTTAAGAATTAATCCATTTAGTCATGGGAAGCCCTACTTAGCCCTTTTTTCTCTTTTTCCTTTTTTTTTAGCATAACAGGCAATTTAAAGGAATTACAACTTTATTTAGAAATTTTATTTTAATAATCATTTTGATAAACTTGTTTTCATCAGGGAAAAAAGAAAACTCCTTGTATTTTCTTATTTTAAGAAGGATCATCGCTTTCCATAGAACTCGATTTTTGTGCTTCTGTTGCCTTTATTCTTCAATTTCTAAATGGACAATGTTCTTGTAAAACAGGTCCTTCTAACTATTTTATGGAGACTGCTAAGCCAGCTTAGGGAATCTTAACATTAAAGCATATAATTGTCTACTTAGAGCCCTAGACTGGTAAAATAATGTCCAAAGCTTCCTGTACCTCCTGTGTCTTGCCTTTCACTCCCGTTAAAGCTGTCATGCTTGGGGGTTTTTTTGTTGATTTGGTTTTTTTTAACCTTCCCAAGCATATTCTTGATCTCACTGTACGGCGCTGCTGTCTCTCTTAGGAACACAGCAGGGAACCATTTGTTTACTGGCTGCTCAAACCCTTTCCAGCAAAATTCCAGCATGTCTTCATTGGCCTAGGGAGCGTCCGAGGGGGCATTCAAACACGCAGACAGCAGTGCCCAGGGTGCATCCCCTGGAGTGCTGGTCCCCAAGGGGCCAGGAGCCTCCTGCTCATGGGCTGTGGCAAAGAGAGGGATGTGAGCAGGGGGATGCCAGGGAACTCGAGGTTCCCAGGGGACACCATCTGCAGCTGGGGGCAAAGCCACTGATCCTCGTGGGGCTGAGGCAGACCGTGTTCTGAGGGTGTCCACAGTCTCTTTCAGGAGTAACAAACATGAGGTGTCTGTTGCTTTACATTTCATGGTTTTAGAAAAATGCTTAAAGTCACAGACAACATGAAAACAGAGCTCACGGAGCATTTGGACAGCACTGTCAAGCATGTGGTGGGATTCCTGGGACTGTTCTGTGCAGGGCAAGGAGTTGGAATCAGTGATCTTTGTGGATCCCTTCCATTCTGTGATTTTGTGATTCTATGATGACACAGTAGAAAGTGCGGCATGTTTTGAGTGCTGAAGTATTTTGTGCTGAAACCCAAACCCAGCTCTTCAGCTCTACCTGTTTTTCTTTTTATTCCTGTGAAATGGTAGGGAGGAAATTGTTGAAAATAAACCAACAAAAGTGTTTATCAGTAGCATAAAGGTGACACAGTCAGCAGTTTGCCTGAAAAATTATGATCCATCAGGAATGGTAAGTGAAAATGCTTTTAAAATTAGTCTGTTCAGGCCAGAGTAGAGCAGCATATGGACTGGGAACTGCCACTGGATGTGCTGGTTCTTATTCTCCCAAACCTTGTGTATTGCTGGCATAAGAAAATTTCAACTCAGTTGTTACTATATACATGTCAAATATAATATCTTCATTATAGTAATGCTAAAGTAGCAGATCTTTTTGAGCTATACTTGTACATCAGAAGTGTGTTTAACTTGTCATATTAACAGATTATCTGGCAAGAATAGGACAGGTAAAAAATTAAGACATATGGGCTATTGGTTGCCGAAATGCAATTATTTTTCTTTTGCCATCAGCAAAGGGTATTCTGCACATTAATATGTCTTGGATTTGGAACCTGATTTTCAGGCATTTAAAATTGTTTCTGTATGTATGATGTTAAATACTGTCATTACACAAAACTAAACATTGCAAATGCATTCAGACCAGATAGATGTGACACTTTGTGGCAGCCTTCAGTCAGATTTCCTTCCATCAGATTTCCTGGACAGCACATGGTACCTATGCTTTGGGTAGGAAAACAGTAGATGGGGTCCTCCTCTCAGCAGCTATAATGTCAAAAATCCATAGTTTGTTGTAATTAAAAAAAAAGAAAGACACCAAAAACAACAACAAAAAAAACCTGAAGAAAAGAAAGGTCTAAAATTAATCTTGTCTTTATTTAAAAGTTTAATTTGGATGTAGAAATGTAGTTCCCAGCACCTGTGTCCCAGCACAGACTGGTGCTGGGCATCCATTGCTGAAGCACCTGGTATCTCCTCAGCATTCCTGAGGTGTTTAGGGCCGCCCCTAAAATGTCTGGCTTCTCCATAGGACGTTTATGGGGTGGTTACATGCTTGGTTTTGGCATTACCATGGGTATTTAATTATTTTCTGGTGATTGGGCATATCCTGGCTTCGGCCAATTTATCTTGGTGGCTTTGCCATCCCATCTCCTGATCATCAGTACAGGACATGGTGAAGATTTGCAGCTGAGTTCAAGAAAACATCAATAATTGATACTTTTGACCCAAATTCATAGCTGTCTCAGCATTGCTGAAGTATCATTTTCAAAAGGGATGCCTGGAGATCACATCAAAATTTTTCCTTTTTCCTGCTCATTGTTTTGTTTCATGTCTTTTAAATAGATTTTTCATCAGACGTACTTCTTTAAAAAATCAATTTAATTGTTTTAATGAGATTTATTGTTTTTAGGCAGTGCCCTGTGGTTTGCTTCCTATAATTACAAAGCAAGGTGTAGCTGCATCACGGTATCAGTGAAGGAGGAAAAGAGTGGGTAAAGAAAAAATGCCAGAAATCTCTACGCAAAGGCTCTCTTGGCCAACACAGCAGATAACCTATGTGCTCATGATTTGCCAGCTCCCTCATTCCTTCTTGGTGCCAAGAAAGAAATCCTTACAGGGCTGAGATATGCTTCAAGTTAGGTGCCTTTGGCAGCTACCTTGGACTCCTTAGCAGCAGAGAAACACTACATTTTGGGTTCCTAAACTTGCAGCCCCTCAAAACATTTGTTTTACCCATTTTAGAGACTTGGACGTTTTCTCTTCCAGTGAATGCCAAGAGACAAGTTTACTTAAAGCACCAGTTCTGCTGGTCAAGTCCTGTTTTTTCAGTGGGATTTGCACCACACCAGCTCACCTTGTCACTTGTGACATGGGGTTTTCTTTGGGGGCAGAGAGTCATACAGACGGTCGCAGAGCAAGCATCCACTGGCATTTCTCACACAAGAAGGGGAGTCACTATTATTTATTCTCCCTTTTTTTCTCAAAACGCAGCAAACTGTAATTGGAACTGAGTTGCAGCAACTTGTTTAACACTCCAGGACCAGCACCCATTTTCACCCTCCACCGATGTTAGGGCTGCAGCTGCTGCAGATCAACGCAAGGCCCCAGATGGTGCTGCCTAATCCCCAGGAGAATCCGTGTCCTGGAGGCAGCTCTTATCGCTCCAGACCACTGCAGACATTGTCTGCAAGTCTGCTATAAGGGGGAATAATACAAACATGCAATGCATGAGTTTCACTTCCTCGAGCAACACAAAGACACAGGAAGTGAAGTTAAACATTACAAGAATAGGGTTCACATTACCGAAAGCCAAGCTATTTTTGCTGCCCCAGTAAGGTAGCTGGTGGTTTGGGGGGCAAGGGGCACACTTGAACCTGCTAGTTGTATTTTGCCGCTGAGAATTGCGGTGTAAAGACCGTTTTAAAGAACATTTTTTGCATTTGTTTTGTCTGTGCTGCCAGTTGCCGTTAGCTCACCTGCGTGATGCTACAGATGCCGCTTTGGTGGAGCTGTTGGAAATGCTCAGATTCCTCATTTTCCCAGTAGACGTCTATCCTGGTTGGCTGTTCTGGCAGGTGTAGGACAGACAGGCTCTGCTCCTTTCCAACTTCCCCTGTGCCGAGGAATTTCTGCACACTGAGAGGGGATATCTCCAGCCACTCCTTTATTAAATTATGTTGGTGCTACATAGCAGGCATAAGTTTGCACCCTCTTGTCTATTTCCTTCCACATATGCCTTTAAAAATTGTCCACATTAGGCTTTTGATACCCCAATTTCAATTTTAGAAAGCAGTCTGAATCAATTACCTTGGCAACCTAGTGCAGGTAGTGTTCATGTATGACTCGATCTTGTCACCTCTGGGGTTTATTTTGATCTCCACAGCAGTTATGACCATGCTGGAGGCCAAGGTGTAGCACTGGCTCAAAAGCATCCGGTTAAATTTCAAAATAAAATAAAATTAAAATATATTTTAAAAACCCCAAAACTGAAACATTGCTGGAATAGTGTTCATAACAACCGATTATTGTCATTTTATCATCAGTGTCTTGTTATTTACTGAGCTGTAAAGCCTGTGCTGATTTCTCATTGTACCTGAGTTATACTATGCTGAGTTGTTCCACTCCATACCTGAAAAATTACAAAGGCATTCAGGTTCCTGATGGCTCTTTCTGGTTCTATGTAAGAGCCTCTTTTATTGCTGTATATATAGCCCGCTGCTCTGGGATCAAAAAATAAAACGTCTCAGGCATTTCTGTGGAAAATGTCTAAGTCCCTGTAACCTTGCAACTGGAGTCATAATTTGGGGAGTTTATACTTTATTTAAAAGAAAGCAAACAAAAATTATTAGACTTTTCATTTGAAAACACATTAAAAAAAAATCCTGTGGCATTTTTTACCGTATGAAACAAGAGAACAGAAGTTGCACAGTAAACTATTGACAGTTTTAGTCTAATGTAGGTCCAGCTATATTCAGCAGAGAGCATAGTTGAATGTTTTTTCCTATTTTAAATAACTGCATCCCAGCTAATAGAGTTTTGGTGAGGATGTACATGTGATGAAGGTGTCATTATTCAGACTTATTTCAGTTGAAACTGTTCCATAAAGAACTACTTGATTTTTTCTCTCTAGTTTAATTGTGGCAAAAGCTGGTGGAAAGCCTAATATTTCCTAGCTAGAGCAGTGCTAGAAAGATTTTATACATTCTGTCTGCGTTCCTAAATAATTATTTTTAGCATTATTTATACTGCATACGGGTTTCCCGGGCACACGTCGTCTCATTGCAGTAACTCTTGCAACACAACAGAACAATCCACTCTCCAGAGCTGAATATACAAGATAAAAGATGTTTGAGATTAATATGCAAACATTTGGAAAACAATGGAAATGGGAGGCAAACTGTGGAAGTTGGCTTTCCTGAGTAACAAAACACCCGAAGACAAAGAGTGTGAAAGAAGGTGGCTGTGACCCCCAGGAGCACAGACATCACAGAATTTGGGCATTGTTAGCATGAAGAGTAAGCCAGGTACAGAGAGGGTTTATTCACAATGTAACCAGAGAAAATAAGGTACGGCAGGAATGAACTTCCCTGTTTGTACTTGAAAGGTTTCTCTGTGTTCTCTTTAATTTTAACAGCATTGATATTCTGTTTGCTTTATGAAACCCTTTATTACAAACAGTTATGAATATGAACATCTCATTTGACTGCTGATGAACAGAGGGGAAAATCTAAATTAAAACTTTAAATACCACTATTTAATTACCCAAATGGCTTTGACTGTGTTAAAGAGTGCCTGGGATTATTCTGTTTTTCAATTTGTTTTAATGCTTCCTCGGTAAAAGCTGATGGATTCCCAGGCCCATTGCTGTCACTGATGAACTATATAAAGATAAATGACATTATGGTAAATTCCACTTAATGACACATTTTTAATTTTCAGAACACAGACATTTTCTGGCTAGTGAATGAAGGCTAATTACCTCAAGATCAGAACAAAATAACTCCTCATTTTGAAAGATAATAGAAAAGAAATGTTGCAGATTAATGATGCTATTTATCTTTAAAAGAGAAAAAACTCTATCTTTATCCAGATAGTGCAGTTCCCTGAGGAACACAGTTATAAAATGAATCTGAAGTCGCAACTTAATAGGTTATTAAAATTATTTGAGTGTGGGCTCCTTTGGTTCAGCCTTTCCATAAATTTAAATTGGAGGTCTGCTGTATTTCTAAAGAAAGCAGCTTGTTTACGAGGCCACAGGGAGCAGACGGGGTGCTGACAAAAGACACGCCTCACCTCATACTGAAGCTCCTTTTCTAAGCCTGAATGGAACTGATATGTTTCAGAAACAGTTGAGAGAAAAGTTTGAAATGTCTGAATTATGTTACACTAGTGTCTTTTCTTTCCAGCGTGTGTCGTGATAAGAGTAAGCGGGAATAAAGGGCACAGACATAAATCTGCTGTGGGGACACAGCAATAAACAGCTGCAAAGCACCAGCATCAGAGGTCTTGTGACTGGTGGCACAGGTGGCACCGTTGGTTCTTGCTGGGAGGCTTGAGCAGTGCAGACTTGCCTTTAAAAAAGATGGATGGAAAAACATACTGAGTGAGGGCTCTGCATGTGCTTGTTCAGGCTGTCCTGCTCCATCCATCATTGTCTCCAGCCAGACCACAGGTAACTCTTCTGTCCCTGTCCCTCCTATTATGACACGTGTGCCATGGAAGCAAATTCCTGTCAGATATCCTTCTCATGCAGAGAATTAAACTGTATGATGATTCAATTGAAAAGGGAGATTTTTATCCATGAAGATACCTTTTGTGTCTGTTGTTGCCTAATCCTGGAAATCTGGACCCTGGTATACTGGCAGTCAAGCTGCTGGAATGTGTTGTGTGATGGAACCTCTTCTTCACTCAGTCTCCTCACAGTTTTCCAAGCACCATGGGCACTCTGTGAGACCTGGTTTGTGTCTTGGCCCTGCATGAGTTCACTCTGGAGCAGGAAGTGACAAGTGAGCCCAGCTGAATAGGTTGGGAAGGAGTGCTTGGAGTTTCCAAGGCTGGAAGACAAGAAGGTGGAGGAAAAGGAGGAAAATCCCACTCACCAGATTCAGGTATCGTGGGTGAAGGCACAGCTGGGTTTTGTTTTCTTTCCTGTCTCTATTTATGAAGCAGCATGTCATTTTCCCTTGACCAAGCTCAGCTGTGTGCTGGTGATGCACTACTTTGGCTCCATACACAGAAGAGCTAGGATCTGCTCCGACCACTGGTGCTGCAGGAGGCCTTAGGGATGGACGTGTCCCCCTGTGTCGTCTGCAGCTTGGTGACTCAAGGGTCAGTGCTGCTGTCTCTTCCGCAAGCTGCTCATCCTTCTCTGCCTTTGGACAAATTAGTTAGGTATTTAATTACTGAATTAAATACCCAATTCAGTATTTAGATACAGCCTGGGCTGCAGTGAGCTCCCTTCACGTGCAGCGATTCCAGTATTTTGTCTCTCCAAGCCTCTCACAATGCTCCTGGCTCAGCCCTGCTCTCCGTGGTGTGGCAGACTGGAGTTTCATGGCAGGAAATGCTGCAAGGGGACCAGTGGTCCTGCCATGCACTCTCCTCTCTGTGTCCTTCACAGCCAGAGAGGTGCTTCCAGAGGTGGCCATGCAGCCACCACAGGGCTGGTGACATCCCTTCCCTTCTCTGCTCAAGTCCATCCCATATCCCTAAATCTGCCCCTTCACCTCTCACTTGCCCAAAGCTTCCTGAGAAGGTTCTGGAAACCCCACTGTGGTACTCATGAAAGAGTGATCTAAAGGGAATATTTTATACTATTTGAGTTCATATTGTTTGGATACAAATTATATCCAAAATGATGGATATGCAGTCCTAAAAAAAAAGTGTAGCTGGCAATTTTATATATGTCTGTTGAATTTCATGCTTTTTTTTTTTCTATATTAGGCATGATGAAATACATTGGCTTGTGTGTGGAGTTAAAGCAGAGTTAATTAGAGTTAAAACCCCAGCCAGATCACTCACTGACAGAATGCAACAATTCTGGTGGCAACAATCAGGAATAACGCTTTCAGCACCTCTGGTGCTTCTGTATTTTTCACAGTTCTGACTATTTGGTGCATGTTCCTTCCAGTCATCTCTTGCAGTAACGTCTTTGCTCTTTGCCTGGGACTCCTTTTGGATTGTGCATCTGCTTTGTTGACATTGGTGGTCTGTGGTCTGGTAAAAAGTCATGGTCTGTTAAAGGCCATGATCTGGAGATCATCATACAGAATTAATATACATGGTGCCAAAGTAAAGAAGGAAATGCAGAGCAGATTAATTTGGATCGAGCTATAAAATGGTTATTCATTGAGTTTTTATGAGGTCTTGGCAAATCTAGGAGGTTTCACGCCTGTAGTTTTAAGATTCCACTGTGGGTATTTGCTGTGGATGAATCAGCAGTTCATACAACACTATTTCCTGTAAATTATTTATCTATTCAAGAAAGTGTAATGTGAGCATATTCTCTGTTCTGCAGGATTGCTGGGTTAGTTTATGCAAGGGAGCAGCAGCTCACATGCCAAGGCAGTCCCATGTCATTCAGAAGCCAGCTAGCCCCCCATGGCAATGTCCCATGTGATCTGCTGTGCCTTCCAGAAGCCCAGCAGATAATTCAGGAATGCTTACCAACAAAAATGAGTTTCTGTAAGAAAAAGGTTTATTTTCAAAAGGTTAGGTTCATAAGGCCAGCTGAAGTTGCCTCAGTTCTTGAACTTTGTTTTTGAAAATTGCACATGTTACAGAGTCTGTTCCTTTTTGCAGTTTAGGTTTTTGGAGGCTTAGGGTCATGAGGATGATCTTGAGAAAAAGTCTCTTTTAGGTACATTGTAATATCAAAACTATGGTTTTTGCTTGTGTAATTATGATGATACATATATGGAATGCAAATGTTATCTTTTAATAACAGTACAGCACTTTAATCACTTAGTGATTTAAACACTTAGTGTTTTAATCATTTAGGTTTCAATAACAGTACAGCACTTTAGGATGACATTTTTAGAGTTATTTTTTCCTGATTTATTGTAGAAGTGAACCAAATATCCAAGATATATGTGGGAATATTTTGCCAACGTTTCTGATGGATTCTGCCAGCAGAAACTGCAATTTTTATTTTTTAGTTTATATGGCTTTGGGTTTTCTGTTGGACAATTGTCAATATGACTGAGGAGATCTCATTAAAAAAAAAAATTTCATTTACATGATGTTATCCATGGCTGTTGTGGCTCATATCTAGCATTCATACATAAATTCTTCCAATTGTACTAATGGAATTCTAGTCCCAGGCAGCAGCATTTTACAACACCATAGCAAAAAAGCAATGTCTGAAACTAGGAGTGTCTCTAAGAAGTTCCTTCACGTTGAAGCAAAAATGTGCTCAGCAGAAAGAAATGTAAATTTAGGGAAAATCTCCAATTTCCTATTCTATGCAAAGCTTTGATTTTTTGCTGATTCAGGCAGTAGGGTTGACATTGGAGCTTCTCATTTCTTCTGAAATAATCACTTTTTACTTTGGAACAGCCTTTCATTTTTCACAGCACTATCTTCTGAAACAGTCCACTTTGTATGTATGAATCTGTTTTTCTCCAGATAACACAGAAAGTAAAACTATTAGAAACAGGTTCCCATCTATTACTTTCCGGAGTCCACAGAGAAATACTAATTTTCAGTGGCACCCATTTGGGAACTTCACTGATGTCTTTTGCCCTCCTTTCAAAAAAAGACAGAAAGAGGAAGAAGGAAATACATCTTCAGTCTAAATTGACTGTGTCAAATAAAACATTAAATTTCAAAAGAACATGTAAAAGGCAGATAGTTCATGGTAAAAAAGCTGTCGGTAAAAGCCTGATGGCTGAGGAGGATTGCAGAGCCTGTCCTGGAGGGGTCCAGAACTGTCTCTGGAGCTGCAGGCACTGCATGTTGGGTGATGGTCAGCACTGTTGGTCATCCCTTGGGTCTCACACAGTTCTTCCCTAACACAAGTGCAATTTTAACCTTTATTTAGAAGTGGGATTGTGTTTTATGATGGAACAGTGAGCATATTCTAAACAAGGAACCTGGGTAGATTTACCTTTTTTTGACTCAAGCAACCTGATCTGCTTGCATCCCTGGCCTAGTTACTACTGGCATTAAAAACACCCAGACTCATTGGGGTTCTATTAAGATTTGCTTTGTATATAGATTTCCATTTATTTTTTCTCTTTTCTGATCACTTCTACTGTTTCAGTATCTTTTCTTCAGGGAAATAAAATCCCCAATCCTCCCTGCTGCTGCTTTGCTCTAAGGACATACTTTCTGTTTGGCTCAGGTTTTTCAGTGGAGATATTTTCTGCACCCTGGTGCTTCCTGACTTTTCTTTGTGATGACCACATCATGACGTCTGCCCCACACCTTCGACAAATGCCCCTGGGACGTGTTGTTCTCTGTCCCTGGAGGGCACAGTGAGGTTCCCATTCTCCTGCCCACCCCTCATGGTGGCTGTGCCAGAGGCTGGTCCCCTCTGCAGAGTTCAGGCGTGGATGAGGGCTGCAGTGGGCACTCTGCTCTTCTCCCTGCTCGTGCCCCCCATGCCTCTGCACTCTGGGACCCACTTGGGCACTCCCTAGTGCTGGCTGTTGGTTTCAGTCTCAGAGGCTGTGCTGTATTAGGATACCCCATGGCTACTGCATGCCTGTGTGGCAAAGTTTTATGTGTTCTTTTTGACAAAGAAATTTTGCGTATTCCGAAAAGCAGATAGTTTTTAGTACATGCCTTTGAAAACAATCAGCTCTGATGTGCAAGTATTTAGGTTTTCTCCAGCCACTGTTGTTCTTGTTGTTCGTGTTTTTGTCAACCACTCGCATTGCAGTTACCTCAAATCACCCAAGTTAGGATATTTTACAAGACTTTTCTGTAGGAAAAGGTCTGTCCTTAATGTAACTTCTTGAGTGCTCTTGGCACCTCTCACCATGACCACATGCAGTTTAAAAACCCACAGGTAGGAAATGACACATCCACTGCTCCTGTCAATGTCACGGCCTTGTGTCGCCATGCTGAAAGGTATCTCCTCGATTTATTGTTCCCCGGTAGTTGTTTCTTTGGGAGCAGGCCTCTTGTATAGCTATTTGTTGAACTGTGTACCTACTGAATTAGTCAAAGACCTGTATAAAACCATTTTTTTCTTTTCCTCTTTACCCCTCCCCCAAACTTGCTTTTGTTATGTATTGGCTTGCTAATCCTTGTGTTGAGCAGTATCAGACATCACCTTTCTTGGGGGCACTTAGTCCACTCTTCCGCTTTCTTTGTCAAAGGGCTCCCTTAATAGGAGAAGTCAACAGGGAGGACAAAAGGGATTGAAAGTTGTATTTAATCGGGGTCAGAGAGGTGGTGTTCAGAGTGACGGGCCCACAGGCAGGCTGGCCTTTTATGCTTTCCGACACAGATGGTCCCAGAGCATTCAGCTAAGTGAAGAGAAAGCTGCCCAGTGAAAGCTATTGTGGGGCAGCATCGTTACAGTTGAGAAGGGTTGCCAGGGGTAACTGGAGAGTATCACCAGCATCCTGTGATCACTAGTCTGTGCCATTGAAAACCCCAGACCCGGGATCGCTCTGGGTCCCTTGGCATCCTCCTGATGCTCTGGCGTAAGCAGCAATGTCTCATGCTACCTTTTTAAAATTTAATATCAGTATTTGTACTTTGAGGCACATAAACTGTAGAATCATTTGCATTTCTTAATTTCAGAATAGCCACCTTCTGCAAAATATACAGCCACTTGCTTTGGAACATATTGCTTTTCTTCCCCTGGGGAATAGTCTAATAATATTTGAACTTATTAAGATAACACTGTGTTTACAGAAACTTAATTTTTTAACATTTGTCTGAGTGCATGAATAGCTAAAAAAAAAAAAAAAAAAAAAAAACTGAAAAAGAAGAGGGAAAAAAAAGGAGCTTATGTAATTCAACATGAATAAAGACTGAAGGCATGTGCGAAACCTTTGGGAACTGTGCCCAGAGGAACCCCGGGGGTTCACCATGGTGCCTCCTTTGGTCTAACACCAAAGTGGCACATCACAGCAGGTAAAATGTGTTCCTGACAAAATAGTTGAATGTTGCTTTTATTTTTAAACAGCAGCAGCCCTACTGATTTTTTTTTGTTGAAACCATAGGTGCTGGTGATTTTAACTCAGGTGAAATGCTGTTTGAAAGAGTAAATACAAGCAGGAACCTTGAGTAAAAGCACGAGAAGGTCAGCACTGAAAACTCACTGGTGTTCAGCAGCCCTGGGTGCAGTCCAGGGCACCTGGTACCTTGGGGCAGGTCTGGAAGGGGCAGATGTGGAGCCAGCTGTGCTGCACAGCATCCAGTGCAGAACCAGCTGTGCCTTCTGGTGTCTGGCGCAGAGCCAGCTCTGCTGCCCAGTGTTCAGTGCAGAACCAGCTGTGCTGGCCAGTGTCCAGGTCAGAGCCAGCTGTGATGTTCAGTGCCCAGAGCAGAGCCAGCTGTGCTCCCCAGCCCAGATCCAGCTGTGCCACTCGGTGCCCGGCACAGAGCCATCAGTGCCACCTGCCAGCCCCTGCACACCCAGGGCACCTCCACTGTCAGTGGGTGCCAGCCAGGCCTCTCTGTGGGCCGGAGGGTGATAGGCACACCCAGGGAATCACACCCAGGGGATCACAACCCAGCCTTTGCCATGTTATTGGTGTTCTGTCCCCACTAGTCACCATGAGAGCACCGCCTGCTGCAGGGCCACATGGAAGCATCCCAGTGCTGGCATTTGTGTGATGTCAGTCATGCAGGGAGTCCCCACACAGGCTGCCATATGACTCAAATTCCATTTAAAAATTGGATATTTGAATTAAAAAGTGGCGTTTTGGATATTTCAGCACTTCTGGAGATTTTTACCAGTGCAAATATTGTCTGTGATTAAGCAGCTCCCATTCTCCACTTGTTTGTTCCCTGCTTGGGTCACTGAGATGTTCCAATCTGAGTGCTCCTGGTGATATCAGTGACAATGGTGGTAGCTGCAGTGATGACATGTGGGTTCTCCACAGCACTCCTTTTTTGTGTGGTGGCAGGTAGGGTGCTATGGGTAAAACATCCTATTTGTGGCAGAATCGTTTGTGGTTTTTGCTAAGGCACTGTCAGATTGCAAAGGAAAGGGAGGTTTTGCAGGGCTTTGTCAAAGCAAGCAGCCTTGGAAGTCAAAAGTATAATCTTCATTATAATGAAACAGAAATAATGAAGGCTGGAGGCAGGTGTGTAATTCAAAGAGCGTGTTGTCAGAGACAATGGCAAAAAAGGAAATCAGTGTTTCTACAGCTCCTGAGATACGTTCTTTTCAGGCAACCAGTGAATTTATCATTCTTTATATTTCTAAAAGAGGGAGGCTAGCTGTGCATTCCTCTCTCAGATTAAATAGTTGGCCCACTTGTTTTCCAGATTTTGAATGTTGCTGGTGAGTGATGTAATCTGTTTGCTTTAAATAATGTGTTTACTTGCCTGCATTTATGTTGAGTAGGTGGCTTTTTATGTTTATACCTCATTTTCATTTTGTAAAGCCACTTGAAGATCTGCTGGGTAACAAATTGCAGATTATCTTTCCCCTATGCTTCCCTCTGCACCTCTGTTAAAAAAATAATAATAATGTAATCACATCTTTCCTAGTGCATCATGGATTTTGTTGATCTTATACAAACACAGATGTAAATGAAAGCAAGTGCAGAAATAATGCATCTCAAATGTACTTTCTTCACTTTTTTTTTTGAAAATTAATATCTGATTTTCAGATTTGTGTAGTACATGCAAAATGCATGTCTGATTTCAGTTGCACTGTATCATCTGAATCACTAACTAATGGCAAAAGGAGATGAAAACTTGAGCATCCCAAGATTTCTTTACTGCTCCTATGTCAAGCACTTGAGATAAAATTGTTTGAGGTTATACTCAGGAGAGGTCCTTGCTGCCATCCAGAATTCATAACATTTTGGTAGTTTCCTGCCTCTGGTCTTGCCCTGAATTAAGGAGGTAAGCGTATGGGAAGAAATCTGTAACTCTGATTTTTAATTAGCAGTCAAGATTCGGATTATTTTTCCTAAACCACATGGTCTGGGCATCAAGGCCAGCCCTTGTACCAGCTCACAGCTGACAGAACTAGTTGTGTGTGGTGGTTTTACTGCGTGCTCATCTCCATGCTGGCACATTCCTGTGAGCCACAGGCTGGAATGCTGCTCCTCACCAAGATGGGCAGGGCTGGCCCAGCCCCACCACAGGCAGGGCTTCCAGCAGATGTGGCATCCTTCAGGCTCAGGTGGAGAGATCCTGGGCTGGATTTGGCACCCAGCCACCAAAACTGGTGCAGTCTGTGGTAGCACAGTGTTTGGTGAATGCATAGTAGTGGCATCCTGGTCCTGGTCCTGGGGGTCATCCCACTGTGGAGACTTGCCAAGCTGGACAAGACTTGTCTTTGGACAGCCTGAGGGGCCCCCACAGCAGCACCCCCTGCGCCCTGGTCCCACTCTTGCCCTCAGGCAGGGACCAGCTGTCAGCAGGAGGGTGTCCGTGGGGTGTCCTCAGCCTCCTCCTCCTCCTTCTCCTCCTCCTGCTCCTCCTGCTCCTCCTTCACAGCCTGGTCAGGCTTTTCTGATGTTTAGGGTGAAATGGTGCCAGCTCCATATGTTCCCCCTTCCCAGCTCATCAAGACTATCGGAACAGAACTGACCCTTGGGAGCTGTGGTGGTTCCTGTGCCCTGGCTGCAGGCTCGGAACACTGATCTTGTGTTCCATTGCTTTTCTTGCCTCCCTCCTCCTTGCCCACAGCCCAGTGAAAGATGGTGTGAGTTAGAGAGAGCATCTGCATTATTTGTTTAAAGGACTGACAAGCTACCACCCTGCTCAGGAAATCTGGTTGATTGCACATTTTAAATGAGGCCTTGGTGATTTTTTTCAGTGATAGTACTGGTTATTTTTTTCCCAGTGTTGCTAGGTAGAAGCAGGATCCTCTTTGCAAGCAGCCCTTCAGTCATGGATTCAGACATTCCTTCCTCTTGTCCAGATGAAGGGGGGAAACCTGAATCAAAGATTTCAGGTATTTGTGATACAGAAACTATATTTAGTCAGTTGCGCAGTAGAACCATGATTCTACAGCAGCATAGGGGACTTTCACCTGAGGTACATGGGCAAAACTGTTCAAATGACTGAGTCTTTATCAGAAAGGAGTGACTTAAATCACAACTTTTGATGTGCATCAGCTTTCTTGGACTAATACAAGTATTTCGCATTCACTTCAGCTCAGTCACATGAAGTAAACAACTGCATATTTTAAAGAATACTGCTGTTTAAAAATCAACATTGAAACAAAAAAGAAGAAGCTTTAATCAAACAAAATGTTATAAATTTAATGAAAAAATATAAATATGAAGTGCATAATGTTTTCCTACTAGAACAACAAAAAATTGAGTTTTGCAGTATTTGAATTTAGGTAGGAAGAGCTAGCATATAATATGCCTTCCATTTATACTGATGTCAGGAAGAAATTATATTAAATGTCCTAAGTGCTGTTTTAAAACTAATTATATGCAGGTTAACTGTTCAGTACTGCTGTTGTCCAATTCATTTTCAGTAAAGGCTTGTTAAATCCTCAGAATTCAAATGCTCAAAATCAAGTATAGGCTTGTGAGCTCTCCTAGTCCCTGTGTTGTGCACTGTGTCTCGAGCATGTCACAGGCTGTGAGAACACAGCAGCACCCACTGTGGTGCTGATCACATCCCTCCTGGCCTCCTGCCTGGCAGCACCTGGGCAAGAGGTGCACCTCCAAGGTGTATGAAAAGCTTATATTGCTAGAGACCCTAAATTTAGTAGATACGGAAGAAAGTTTTGTTCATTACAACAGTGGACTTAAAAAATTAATTGCTTTTTGGTGAGAGATATTTTCCTATTGCTGTGGTGTCCGTGTAAGGAAAAAAAAAGGGGAAAAAAAAGAAAAAATGCCTAACAAACAAACAGAAAAGAAACCAAAACCACGGAGACAAATGATCAAAGTATAAATAACAATGTCTTTAGCATTGTAGGAGGTGCTTTTGACCCCAACATTGAAGTGTCAATTGCGGTTATACGGTACGCACAAAATAGAAAGTAAAAAATAATGAGAGAAAGATCAAGTATACGCTATTTTTAAAAACTGTTTTGTTTTATTTATTAATGATAAAAAAGGTATTTTCTTCCCATGCTGCAGTGGAATGCCCTTCCTGCTCCTGGGGTGTCTGCACCCCACTGTTGAGACCACTGTGCCAGTATTCATGGGAAACAGAGATGAAATTGGGGTCTCAGATTCATTTTATCTTCTGCATTTTTAGCATTGAGAAATTTTCAAATGAGCAAAAACTGAATTCTTTCACCAAGAATTGTTATTTGCTAATTATAGAGAGAACATTTCTGTTTCCCCACTTTTCTTTGGAAAGAAAAAGAAGAAAAGAGAGTGACATCTTTTCTGCTGTGGTCCTTGTTGCAAAGACAGAACGGTTGTAGTCATTGAGATTTAGGAGGTTCTTCGGCAAGGCCACTTCATTTTTCATCACGTCAAAATAGTGCCTCTAAGTACAGAACGACATGTTTCTGCAAAACTGTTTTCTTTTGGGGGCAGAAGACTGATGTTGAGAAGATGTCCATTCCGGTTGTTTTCTGTTCCCAAGAAAAGGATGTCTTTTTCATGTGAAACAAAGTAACACCAAAAAATTAGCACTGCAGTGGGAAAGGACATAGTGTACTTTCTCATTCTTTGCAGCATTACAATCTCCACCCCACCGAGCCCAACATAAGACCAGTCTCAAGACATGTGACCTTCAGCCACTGGATGCTGGTACTGTTTGTTTGCTGCTTTTATGTACCAAATATCTGCAGTCCTTCGTGGCAGTTTGAGAGCAGAGTCTCATCTGTGCTAGGACCCACCCGTTTTCCGTGGTAGTGAATTTTGGAAGACCAACTGCACCATCTTGGTACATGCTTTACAAGCCATGACCAAGGTGTTGAGAAGATGTTTCAAACTCTTCCTGCTGTAGAAGTCTTTCAGGGATGGACTAAAGGATCTATCTGTGGTGGTAAAGTCATAAAAACCCAGGAAGACCAAATGAGAGCAGAGCGCTTACGCTGGAGTTTTCTTCTCACGGAAGAAATCCTCAGATGCATCAGCATCTTGTTTCCAATCACTGTCAGGAGTGCTGTGTCACTCCATCACTCCTCTCTTTTCTTGGAAAGCTCAAGTTTGAAGAAGACTTAATGTGTAGGGCACCCAGGGTGCATGGCAGATGGGGAGATTTCTTCAAATGGATTGATAGCAAATCTGTGAGGTGGTGTTAATTTCTGTTACCCAAATTGGAGAATGAATGCTCAATAAGAATATTTTTGAGGAACCTCCTGCTTATGATTCCTACTGCTATAATCATCAGAAGGACCAAAATGAAAAACTAGGAATTTCACCTGCTCTTTGTCTCCATATTGGCATCAGTTCAAACTGCAGCTCTGCTCTCAGAGTAATGCAATTTCCCACATCCTGACTCTGACCAGGCTCTTTGAGAGTCCTTTTGTCTGGGGCTCATTTGAGTCCTCCCAGGAGAAGGTGAAAGTGCTGAGAACTGCCACCTTCAAAGCTGTTTTGGGTCTGTCTCCTCCCAGGCACCCTGTGATGGTCCTCCTTGTTTTCCAAGAGCTGTTTGTGGGAGCCTGGTCTGAGTGTGAGGATAGGAAGGAATCACCAGAGCTGGGATGATTTAGTTTGCCTTTGCCCAATGGGCCATTTATCAGCATGAAGGAAAGTTGAACCAAAATTCTGGCCTATACCCAAAGACTGGCACTGAGCCTGCATTGAAATGTGATTTATTTTTTCCTGGGTTAAAGATTTTGGGAATTTCAGAGAAAAAGTTAAGATCCCCAATTAAGCTTGACAAATTTCAGATATTCATCTACATCAATATTATTCCAACTCAGGGATTATTTTCCTATTTTATTGTTTATGGCAGCATCAAGAGAGCTGTGCTGTTTCTCCAGGATGCAGCTACTGGTGAATGGTTTTAGGTTTGTGATTCAACTGAAGCATTGAATTTCCAAGAAGCAATTAATTTCCAAGAAGCTTTAAATCTGGATTTCATTGCAGGGAGACACGTCACATTGTTGGCACATACCTTACACTGCTTCTTTTAGCCACAGGGACTTTGGCAGATCAGACACCACAAGAGCAAGGTTCTGTGGACTTCGTTGTCTCTTTTTTATTCTATTTATATTTATATTTATATTTATATTTATATTTATATTTATATTTATATTTATATTTATATTTATATTTATATTTATATTTATATTTATATTTATATTTATATTTCATCCATTTTGTGTTGGTGAAAAAAGATGCAATATATTGGCAAAGGAGACACAACTGTTGATCTTCTGTAAATGGTGAGGAGTGAAGTGAGCCTCTTCCTCAGGCTCATGTCTCAGCAGTTAACCAAGCACCATTGTATCCAGCCGTGCAGCATCCGTACAAATCCCCAGAGCAGCGCGTGTGCCCGGGCTGGGCTGGCAGCCTCCAGCAGCTGACACTGCCACAGACATCCCTCTCCACAAGCTGATTAAGAAGTGAAGGTTCCCCGTGGCCGTAGAGCCGCCACCGCCCTGGCCCCCACCATGACCTGCCTAGTGAGGGGCTGTGCAGCCCTGACAAAATCACAATCACTTAAACACAGGAATAGTCTCGGTGACGCTGCGTCAGTCCTTGGCAACCTATTGATCCCATAAGGCATCTCAAGATATCTCTGCCACTGGAGCTCAGGCCTCGCAGACCTCACGGCCCTGCACACCCAGGCCCTGGCCATGCTCCCGAGCTCCACGTCCATCTGTCCATCTGTCTGTTCTGCGGAGGCTTGTTGGGCATAGATCTGCAGTAACTCAGTGTGTTATCACAGCAATTGCTGCAGACACCTTGTCGGATGAATGACACTAGAAACCAGAAATTATTATTCCTGTTTTGAAATTATAATTGTATCTCAAAATAGGAGGTTTTATGATTAACTTAGACCAGTCTAAGACCTTTTTTGGCAGTAACAAACCCTGAAATTTCCCTTTATTTTATTACTGTACTTTTGGCTTTATCCCTGTTTTAATTTTCTCACATGTCATTCTGAGTTAGTATTTATTATTTTTCTCTTCACCAAGGATTGCTGGAATCTAAAAGGTATTTCAGACAACTCAATCAAATAGCTAAAAAGGGTTTCTCTTCTAAGTAAAGTATTATTCCCTTTTCAGTCATAGAGAAAATAGTCAAAAAGTGAAATCTCGATGCACCCGATGAGAACAATAGATTTGTGTTCAGCCTTTCCTTCTCTAAATTAGAAATCACAGTATAGACAATGGGATTTCTAAATCATATATTATACGTTATTCTCTGGTGGGAATAAAATGTTCATGTTTGCCTCCTTTTCTCTGTTTAACTTTGACTGCTGTGAACACTAGGAAGAATAACCCTGCAGCTTTTCTTTCTTTTTTTCTTTTTTTTTTTTTTAATCTGTTCACTTTATACTTTTCAGACAGATTTTTCCCCGGGGTGAAACAAAGGTTAACTGAAATTTCCTCTGTTGTGTACCTGAACGAATCAGCAGTTTGAGAAGGAAATCCCATTGATGGGCAAAGAGAGTGACAGGCTCTATTTAAAGAATTCCCCCGACTGTGTGGTAGACCAACCATGCCATGAATTTAACTGTTCCTGTGGTCCCCATACTTGTACCCACCGAAAAGAGAGAAAAACCTACTTTGTTCTGCAAATGTTGCGCTAAGCTTTGAAAATCATGAGCCGCTGAGTTTTGTGAATTAACATGGCCAGCAGTGGCCAGTGCTGAAGGAAGCAGTGTTACAGCACAGACAGAAAACAGACAGGAAATTATGCATACTTACATAATGGAAAGGGCACCCTACGTGTTCATGTTTAGCAAGTATCCCTGCATTTCAGCAGTTTGGTGGTACATATATTCCACAAAAATATGATTTACAGAATTGTCTTTTGCTTTGTTCACCGCACATTTTTATTCCCGCTTGGTACAAGAGGCTCTTTACCCACACAGAGCTGCTGGAATAAATGGAGCTGAGGGAGACACAGAAGGGCGGTCCAGGTGTGTGAAGGGGGTGCAGGATGGGTCGTTGCAGAGGTTGTTTGGGGTAACAGGGCCAAAATGTGGTATCAAAAGAAACAAGGTACAGGGCCAAAATGTGGTCTCAGGGATCTGACTCCCAGTAGAGCAGCAGGATGCACCGACACTGCAGTGATTTCTGTATTTATTAATGTCTGCTTTAACAGCAAAAATACGTCTCTGCCTGCGTAGGTGCTCTTGACTCGTCTGTGTTGTGCTCCGTGGTCTGTGATGTCCCTGGAGTGGCCACCCCAGCCCAGCCACGGGGCCCCATCCGCAGATACGCTGCTGGGGGATTAGAGCACCAGTCCTGCTCCAACTGCCAGGCCTTTCCACTCTGGCAGTGATCGTTAAGTGTTCTCCCATGGGTCACAGCTGATAAAGTTTGTTTAAAGTAACTTTTACAGCTCCTTGCGGGGGGGTGGGGGGGGGGGCAGTTTCCGACATTTGCAGGGCTGCTCAGAGGTGTGTAAGTTTCTTTTCCTGTTTGAACTCTGGTTTGCTCTTGGCCAACTCTACCTTTGCTTCAGTCAACTGCTTATATTTTAATTAATTTCAAAATGGGTTTTGAGTATTGTTTGTTGGATTTTGTGATGCTTTTCAAAAATGGCAGCTAAAAGTTGCTAAAAATAAGGCATTGCAGGGATTTCTCTACTGCCAAAACACGTGCGCATTACTGGCACATACATAATTTTAGGTATGAAGGGGAGAGGCAAGTGAGCCTTTTTTTTGCCATGAGAAAATGTCTCAAATTGAACTTCTGTCAACAATTCCATCGACTGATGTCCCTGCGGGAGTTATGGATCTCTTTTAAAGCTGTCTTAAAGAGATATTGACAGGTATTCCATTAAACAGCAGGTGTTTTGTTTTTAAGTAAATCATCTCTTTGTTATCAAGGAAAAGTTGAGAAATCCCTAGAAATTTCTAAGAAAAACACACCAGGGTTGATGCTGTTCCCCTCCCAGGGGCTGCTATGAGCAGCTGGGCTGAGCAGAGGGGGCTGCAACCCCATGGCCACCAAACACCTCCTGTGGGGAGAGGTCCCTGCTGGGATGGACCTGGAGCTGCTGGAGTGGGAGATTCAGCCAGCACAAGCAGGACCAGCTTCTTCTCCATGGCAGCTGGTCAGCAGCAGGCCAAAGTGTCCAGTGAGATGGGTGTGGGGGGCATGCACAGACACGTGTACACACATAAACATGCACAGACTCACAGACAGGGCCATGCAGACACACACGCATTTGTCTGTACGCTCCTGGAATACCTCTGCCAGAAGGGAAAGATGTACAGTGTGTCCTAGTCCACAGGCACCCAAATTCCTGTGGTTTACAAAACCTGGTGTTGGGAGGCCACCTCAATTTCTGTTCCGGGACAGTGCTTGGCTGCTGCGCCGGCATACTGCCATTCCTTTTTCTTTTGTGAGAAGGGCTACTTGGGCACAGAAAATGAAAGTCATTATAGCAAGCTTCATTACCGTAAGACTTGAATCACTTTGGGTCACACATAATCAGGAATTTTCGATATATGCAATATGTCACGATGTGAAATTCTTACAGATCTAGTGATTTTGGGGGAGTTTAAGGCTTGTAATTTTAAAATGCTCTTCCACTAGCAGCAGAAGCTGTGTCCTGGTATAGTAAATATTGTTCAGAGATATGTCTGAAACAGTCCTCGCCACGGAGATCTTACAGTAGAATATAATTAGAGTTCTCTATTCTGTAATATGCTATATTAATTAGCAGTCAAAATCCAATTTTTAAAGCCCAGCTTTGAAATGTATTTGCCCTTCAGGCCATGTATCATTGTGCCACAGCTTGAAGTGTCCTGTTTCACTGGGCTGATCATAAAATAAAATAAATAAAATACGTCTCGTCATGTTTTTCCAGCTAGAAGAAAGGGGGCACATGACCACTTGCCTTCTTCTTTTGGGAAATTTAGTGTTTTATTTTCAAAGTGTGATGTCTGTGCTCTGCAGATTCTCTGTTGCTGAAGGTGATGACACAAACTCTTGCAGGGCAGGCAGAACTTGTGTGTAAGGATATGTTTTCTCCCAGCCCTGATGAGTGAAACACAAGTGTTATTTTTTGGTGGGGGGAGGGTCACAGCCCATGCCCAGCAGTGCCCTGCCCTGCCTGGCCAGGGCAGCCTGATCAGCTGCTGGGGTCCCTGGTGGAGCAGCACAGCAGATAAGGAAATTTTGTGAACCGTTTATTGTTTATTCTGAGTCAGTGTTTTGTTCTGTGGAAGCAGATTGTTCCTCTGGGCAATTTCAGGTTTTGACTGCTGGTCCTCCTTCTCCCTCCTCCCCTCCTCTCCCTGTCTGGGATGAAAGAGGGGAGGTTTGAATGCACATTGAACAGTGGTCCTAAATCTGGCTTCACCCCGAGCGCTGCTCAGAAATTTACATTTTCATGCTGGTGGAAGGATACATGTGAATCTCAATGATCTTTCAAAATTTTCTTTAAATAAAAGCAAAGCTGTTGCTCGCCATTCATCCCATTGTGCAGGGGCAGAGGACAGCCAAAATGTGGTACTTGATAAAGGGAGAACCTTGTGCCGGGCTTCCATTTTCATATAAATGGTGTATATTTTACATCCTCTTCTTCCCTGATCTGCAGTTTGACAATACCATTTTCTCAAAGTATAAATACAAGAACTTTATACAGTAAAGTCTGTTTTGGTTTTTTGTTATAGAAATATAGGTCATCATAGTACAGGAATTCATCCTAATCTTTGTATAGAAAACTTAGTGTAGAAATTAATATAATCTTATAAAGGAGATAGCATATAACAAATAAAGATGAGGAAGATTAAAAGCATAAATATATCAAAAATGTTCTTGGTTTTATTTAACATACAAAAAGCTTTAAGTAAGTTTCATATGTGCAACTTCTTCACAGAAAAAGGGGGGAATCTTGGCAGAGATTGTCCGAATAAGTCTTTGAACTGCTGTACTCTGAAGAGTAAAAATAAAACTAAAGCAAATGCAAAAATAAAGCAAACACAGCCCTTGCTTCAAGCAGAAATCCACCTTCTGTGTGCATGCCCACCTTAAAAATGGATGAAATGCTCTGATGTGGTACTGGCAATGGCCTTGGAGGACATCAGGTGCAGGTGTCGTGCCAGGCTTTGCGAGGGATGGAGCTCCCAGCAAATAGCATGTGTCTACCCAGAAACTGCCCTGTCTGCCTGAGGTCATGGTCTGTGGGGTGGGAAAGCATCATCCTTGGGCAGCCCGGGGGGTTGGTGAACCCAGCTGTGGTCCCTTATCCGTTCTGTGTTGATTTTGGGTGCCAGCTGCCCGCCTGCCCCAGGGCAAAGCCACTGCTGCACCCTTGGGGGAAGCTGCCCCCGCCTAAGGCTGCATGACGAGGATGAAAACGAAGGTGGTGAGGGCTGCAGGCTACAGAAAGCATGTCATAAGGGGACCCCAGCACGCCAAGGTGCTGCTGCTGCTGAGTGAGCCAAGGGAGCAGCCGGGACAGTGCAGGAGTGGCCAGGAACCACCCATAGGGCACTGGGATTGCCTGCAGGACACACTAATTCGCCCAAATAAGCCAACAAAATCAGAAGGAAGGGCAAGTATCTGTCAATTTGATAAGAGTTTTGTGATTTATTTTGTGATCTAGAGCCAGACAAAACACTGTGGTCGGCGAGAAATGTTGTTGCAGATTTTTCTATGTGTCTCTACAGCAGGATTTCACCTTGGTTGCAAAAGCAAAACTCTCTGTAGGTGTTTCAGTCTGAAGAATTTATTGTGTGTGGAAACAAAGCCTTATGCAATCTATTGTGAATTGGAATTTACTTTTAGATCACCAAACAGATTTAGTAAAGGGAGATTTTGTTGTAATATTTCATTCAGCATTAAAGCTCTTATATTTATTTTCTGAGTGGAGCAGTCTTAGCTTCTTGTATTAGGAGATTTGAATCATTGTATCATGGTTTTCCCCTGTGAAGCTGGGGATTTTGACAGTGAAGAAGAGAAACTTGGTTGGTTTGCCCTCAGGAAGGACATGCCTAGTGATTAACAGGAGTTAATTCGCTGGTAATTTTGATCTGTGACCATTCTGCATGTGCATTTCTGTGCAACACGGCACTTGTGGTGCTGACTGCCAAAGCAGAGCTTTGAATTACAAATACCTTTTTCTTTATGAATTAATTTCCTTAACAGGCATTTAAGCCATAAATAATGCACTCAAATATGACAGTGTTTCTTTACTTTTAATGATCAAGCCTCAAAAGGCTTGATTTTCTCTCGAGTATACCCACAACGCGCTCCTGCTATGGGGCACTGACACGTCACTGTCCCATCCGTGTTCCCTGTGATCCCGAACGATGCTGGGGTAACAGTGCAGGTGGGTGCTGGAGTCCTGGCAGTGGCAGTCACTTTGTGTGCCATGAGTCAGGTTCAAACATCATTCACATCTCTTTTTTTAACTGGCCAGTTAGTGCATTATAGATGTCTCGGTGACAGTCATTGGCATGAGCAAGTGTTGAAAATAAAAATACTTCAGGGTGTTGTTCAGGTGAGAACATGTGGTGTGAGTCCTGACTGTTGAATGAAGAGCAGCAGTAAGCAGGTGTTGTGCTCTAAAGCACCTGAGTGACATACCTTGTATCCCAATATTACATCACACGCTTCAGCCAAAATTAGTGACTTTTTCAGTAAATGAAGAGGAGGACATAAAATTATAGATGATATAATTTTAATTTGTAGTCATCCACCTTCTAATGGAAATGAATAGTGCAATCAAAATCGGAGGAATTTTTGCTGTCTGTAAATTGTGATGATGTTGTGATTTGTGTTAGTAACTTGGATGCCTCAGATTCAGATGCAGGATCAGGATAGGACAGTTTACATTTAAAAGTTTGCAAACATGCCGGATTAATTTGCACACAGGTTGTAATGCTTGCTGTAGAGTACAGGTAAGGTGAGCACCTGCGCCGACGTGGATCCTCCTGCAGTGGTGAGGAGCTGCTGTGGGAGCACAGCTGTGTGTGCGCAGCCAGAGCGCTGAGCTGTGTTCACATGCAGGATTTTTAACAGTTCTAGCTGCATCCCTATTCCTTTAGCTTATTGCCCTTTCATTTCCTTCTTGGTTTGTTTCTTTTCACTCCTGCCAGCCCAAAGGCTGCATGTGAGAAGGTTGTGGCATGACAGTCGATAATTCAATGTGTCCTCCTGATTTATTGCACATTACCAAACCCTGTTTGGAAATAGATTTGCTCGGCTTACAGTCTGGATGTCTGAGGTTATGCTCAGTTGTGTTGGCACACAGCAGTCAGGATGCAGGGCTGCAGACACAGACTTGGTGAATTTGCAAGGAGAAAAAGTGTATACTCTGCAGTAACTTGTTCCGTGTGCTCACACGTGTGTTCCGTGTGCAGCCTCCGAGCTGGAGCTGGGCATCCCCACAAATGCCGGCAGGGACAACTCCCAATGGCTGGAATTAGGACCTTTGGAGCCCATACTTCTGGATGAAATCCCCACCTGAATTTAAACCCTAGGGGTCAGGAGAAGAGTGTGGTGTCAGAAAAACTCCCAATAAGTGCACATGTGCTGACACTCACGTGCAGCAGATTTAGTGCGTCAGTAGCTTTCCTTTACCAAAGATGGAACTAGTTTCTCTGCATTAGTACATCAAAATCTGTTAGCAGTTTCAATAACTGCAGTAATGATCATGTTGAATATATTATAGAAAAATATAATATAAATTAAATATAATTAATTTTAATTCTGTTTTTCAGGAAAAATTGATGTGAACTGGTCCATCTCTCATAAAGACTTAGAGGTAAATAAAGACAATAAAAATTTTCTGTAATTCTTTATTTTGTTGCTTATTAACAAGCAGAATAAAGTAAACGGGGTTGAAAAACCCCTCTGTGGTGTTTTTGTGGGACAACTAGCAGTGTCCTCCCACAGGAGGAAGGAGTTCTTGAGTTGGGGCTGGCATAGAGGCAGGAAGGGACAGGAATGCCAAGAGCTGCCACAGCCTGTGCAAGGTGGACATCAGCTCTTCCTTCCTGATCTCTTTGGAACCTCAGAGCTGTTTCAGGGCAGCCTGAAACAGGCAGCAGTGGGAGGCAGCAGAGTGTGGAGCCTTCCTGGGCTCAGCGCAGGGGCAGCATGGGGACACTGCAGCCCGAAGTTCCCAGGAGAGGTGTTGGACCATCCAGGAGGAGTGAGCTACAGCTGCTGCGTTCAACTCCATCCCTTTTTCTTGCCAATGTCCAGTATAATGTACAATGTCCAATGTACAGTGATACAGATGATACAATCAAGTGACATTAACAAATTCTTTGCCTGAGGAGAAATGATATTTTTATACCTCTCCTGTTCACTCACCAAAAATTTCATGTATTTTTTTTTAACTTGTGATGTTTACTAGGCAATGACAGTTGTAGATAGGATTTTCAATTCTGACTGCCTACAGAGAAAGTATGTGTGAGGTCACTGGGAGAGAGACAGTTGTTTCCAGCTTCTCTTTTTTTTTTTTCCTTTTTCCTTTTTAAGTCTTTCTTTACAATTGCAAATTGCAGATTTCATCCAGACTTGTAGAGCATTGTACTTTGTCCAAGCAGTTTGCCTTAATGTGTTCAAGGGAATATGTAACTTGCATTTGCAATTGATGTTCATTATATTTGTGTTCTGGAGAAAATTCCAGTTTGTCGTGACATAGCACAGTGAGTAAAAGTATCTTTGCTAATTGAGGGAAAGCTTCACAACTGCAATTTTAAATAGCAAAAAAGAATGTCCTGAAGCAGAAGTTCAAATGAGAACTTTTCTTCCAGACAATGCAGGTTTCTCTGTAACAGAGTTACCCATTCCAAACCTGGATGTGTAAATCGTACATGTGAAACATTAGATTTCTGCTGGATCACTGCCAGCAGTGACCTTTATAACTCCCAGTTCCCAAAGCACAGAATCTCAAGTGGTAAATGCATTTCTCTCTCTATTTCACCAGGCACAGATCTCCAACTATGCGGGCGGGAAGCACAGCAGCATGCGGTACTACATAGCTGACAAAAATGTTACTTGTAGGAACTGCCACAGACCAGGACATTTGTCCAAGAACTGTCCCACTCCAAAGGTAAATGCAATGCTTAAATCACTTGAACATTCAGCTGTTTTCCTAATATACCTTTGTGGTTGCTATTAGAAGCGTTGTTTCAGTGGTTTATCCTTTCTTTGGAGCAGCGCTCTGAGTTACAGGATAGCTTGGACAAGTTCAGTACAATTTTACTGTATAAAATTATCCCTCTGTTTGGCGATATCATTGCTTTTATTATTTTTATAAAAGAAAAATATGCAAAATTATATAATATAGAATCATATTGAATGGTTTGTTTTGGAAGAGACATAAAGATTAATTTGTTCCACACCCTTGCCATGGGCAGGAATAAATTCCACTAAACCATATGGCTGTGAACTGAGCAAAAAAAAAATCAAATGCCATACAGAAACATCTTTTTTTTTTTTCATATGGTAAAACAGTCAGTAAGTGCTAAATATTTTTCAATTGTACTTTCAACAAGGAGAATTTATGGAATCAGAAATACAGCCTTAGTAAATAAGTGAAAGCAGAAAGTATAATGAGCCATGATGTAAACAGTGTTAAAAATCGTGGACAAGACAAAACTAGAGCTAACTTTAAGAAGCTCAGATAGATGCCAAATATTCCAAAAGTTGGTTCTCTGGTTAGGACTTTAAAAGTCAGTCAGTACACTGTCAAGAAGCGGGAGCCATTGTATGACAGCCTGGATTTACCAACCCGCACTGCAGAATCTGTAAAACTCTCAGTCCTTGCGGGTGCTACCCACGAGGACACTCAGAATGACAACATCCACACGACCCTCGGAGGGAAATACACTCACTCGCTGGGAAAACTGGCTTTACAGAGATTCAGATATGGCCACAGAATAGTTGTCTGCATGTTATATTTGTCACTCCAGGTGCTGAATTGTGTGAGTCACAAGGCTGTGCCGGTGAGTCCGGACGGCAGCCGAGTGCCCACCCAGCTACCCCTGACACATCCCCGTGTGGGGGCAGCAGAGCTGGAAGGATCTACTGAAACACTGTCACTTAACATGACTCTATTTTTGTTTCTCCACAGAAAGTTCCCCCGTGCTGTCTGTGTGCAGGAAGAGACCATCTGCAGCACAGCTGCCCAGCACGTTTCTGTCTAAACTGCTGCTTGCCCGGGCACTATTTCAAGGAATGCCTGGAGAGAGCCTATTGGAACAAACACTGCAACCGCTGCGACATGAAGGGCCACTACGCTGATGTGAGTATGGCCCTTGGCACAGATCACGGGCGTGGTTTGGTTTGGGTCTGTCAAAAACTGAATTTACAATGGCTACAATCTCTTCATATTTCTTTGATTTTACATCGTGCCTATTTGTATAAGCATATGAAAATGTTGTGTTTAGTCATTACTTTACACTGTCAGAATTTTCATGGAGAATGGTTTAAAGAAAACAAACCAAAGCATTGTCAACACTTGGTCTTTAGTTTGGTTCAGTTTAGCAGCAGTGGACAAAAACGTCTTTTTTCCTGGGGAATGAAAGGTGTAGGGAGGTTGAAATCAGGAGACACAGTATCTGCAACTGTATCAGGAAAAAGTGAAGAGTAACTGATGCATCAGGAGTTGCAGATCTATGTTTTTTTCACTATCATCAGCTATTAATCAGTGAAAATACTAGGAGAGAAGTAGTTTGAAGGATTTGGGTTTGACAAGATCTACTAAAGTAAAATACAGAAGAAAACTAAAGGGAGAACAAACATAGATGTCTCTTTCTTTCATCTTGTATTATGTTTTTAAGGTTTTATATGTCCCCAAAATTCAGTCCTATATGTAGCAGTCAAGCTTTTATGATATTTTTTTTCTCTTGAATTAAACACAAAAAAGGATAAAAGGCAAACTCATAATTTTGACATACATTCACACTTCAGTTTCTATCTATAGATATGGCCTATATGTTTGTTTTTCAAATACACCTGTGGGATTCCATAAACACTAGATTTTTTGAAACTCAGAAATATTTGAATCTCTTTCTAAATGTCTCCTTCCTGCCTTTATTTCTTCTGTTTGGTCAAAGCATGTCACAGTGGTACATGAGATATGCAAAGGACAGCCAGCATATTTGGCTGTTGCTTTTTGTTACGATATCTGAATGTGTTCCAGATGTACTTTTGCTTATAGCTAATGTGCCCACAATAACTTTAAAGAATGTGAATTGTACATTTCTGCACCCTCATTCTGGTAGGCAGTGAGACAAAACTGCAATCTGAAATGAAGCATCTTTTCTTTGCCATCTTTTCTCTTTTATACATTTTATGACACCAGTTCTCATAAACTGATGTTCTTTTCTTTAAAGAATCATGAGTGCTCTATCATACAAGCATTTAAATCCTACCTGAGCCGTGCAGGTTATTGGGAACATTACAGCATGTATTTTCTCTGCTCATTTAGGTCCACCTTAAATCGTAAAGGTTTTTCTTTGAAACTTTGGGCAGTTCTTGTGCACTCCTGCATGGGAGGTGTGCCTTTGTCATTCACCTGTGTGAATACTGGGGCGTCAGAGCAGGAGTTCACCTGCCCAGTCCTCAGAGAGAGAGATGGCATGGCAGAGCAAAGGCTAAGGAATCAAAACTAGCAGGAATCAAAATCCTGAGATCAGAGCAGAAAGCCCAAGAAGCCAAGAGGTGATCAAGACATGAAAGGAGCACTTGGACAGGACAAGGTTGCTGCTGATAGCCTAAAGGTATTTTCTTCTACTATGAACATCCCAGATGTAGAAACTAGTCCTGTTCCCATGCTTAAACCTTACTTTGTGGAGTAGAGCACTAGAGAAGTTGTCAAATGGAAGAGAATGTGAGGGTTCCTATGAATATGTGAGTGCTAGCCCATTACCAAAACTGGGTAACAACTGCCCAAAAGCTGCAGAGAAACATGAGGGTGAAATGGCCCTGCCAGAGATGGCAGCAGACACCTCGTGCTTGGTGCATGAGTGGTAACTGAGTTGCTAATGCAAGGACAGCATGTAGGAGATGTCCCAGAGAGAGCTGAGGGTGCCAGCTGCCAGCCCCAAGCCAGGGGGCAGGAACCATGGTGGTGGCATGTTGGGATGGGTGGATAAATATAATACACATGGGGTAATTCAAGGCTGCTTTTGTAAAGGAAATCCCACTTCTCAGGGATCTCTGGAGTTCTTCAAAGGAGCAGGTTGACAAGCATGTGTGTAAACATGATCCAGTTGACATAGTCTACAAATTCCAAAGGGCGTTTTACAAAGTTTCTGACCAAAAGCTTTGAAGCAAACTAAACAGGCATGGAGTAAGAGGATAAAGGTGGGATATGCTAGTGTGACGTGGAAAAGGGTGAACAATGGGGTGACAAGATTTGCTGAGAAGACTGAATTACTTACAGAGTCAGTGCTGTAAGCCAGCTGTGCAGAACTGCCCAAGAACTGTAAGAATCAGAGGGAGAACACAATAAAATGGCAATTGAAATTGAGTGGCAATAGCTGTACAGTAAAATAATCTCATCTTGGCATATGGAATATCAAGTTCTGCATACTACTGTTCAGGGCCCAGATTCCAGTTATGAGATATGATTCCACAAAATATCAGTTTAGTCTTCACAAGCTGTAAAAAAAAAAAAAAAAATATGCTGGTGAAATGTTAGGAATCATCAGGAAAGCAGGAGCACCTGGGCACAGCTTTGGTCCCTGTCTTCCATATCCCTCAGCATGGCCACAACTCCTGAGCCTGCAAGGGAGGTGACAGAGAGAAGAGTCTGTAAAGAGCTTCAGAAGCATCTGTCATGGGAGACAGTGGTCAGGAGTCAGTTGTTCATCATTTCTTCCAGTACACCTGATGAAGGCAATAGAAGCCAGGTTGGGAAGAGACAGTCCAAGGTGACTCTGTGCTTCCAGCAGCAGACCTGGAGGCTCCTTACTGAGGGATGCAGATCTGCCCTGCTTCCAGAGGAAATGGGAGCAGTTCATGCTAGAGAAATCACTGAATCCTACAACACTAGGTTGGAAGGGACTTCATGAATCATCTGAGCATCATCCCCAACATTTCTTGGCAAAAGCATGGTCTACAGAAGACAGCCCAGCCAAATCCTAAGAGTGTCTCATTCTAGGGAATCTACCACTTCCCTGAAGAGATGATTGTTCTCATGAAAATTTTCTCCTGTGTCTACCTGAGATCTCCCCAGGAGCAGCTTGTAGCTATCACCCCTTGTCTTTCCCATGTGACTCCTTGTTAAACAGGAAAATCCCTATCTTCTTGTTATCAAACATATGTTATGAAATGCTTTGGATGCCCAAAGGAAGTTGTAATTTGTATTTCTCAGCAAGTTTACTCCATTTTACTGTAACACAGAGGGTGCAGAAGAGGCACTTGTGCACAGTCTCTCAGACTGACTTTCCACATTGGTCCAGAAGTGAATGTGAGGCAGTTCAAGGTGCTTCACCTAGTTGGTTAGGAAACATTCAAAGTTACTTAAAACATTTTAGGGTCATACATTTATGATCTGCTAGATCAGTCTCTTTTCCTGAGAGAGCACTGAGAATATACAGAGAGTCCTCTTAGCTGGAGTTACACTGGAAGCAATGCAGCCTCGCATGGTTTCTTTGAGAGGGTCATCAGAGGAGCTGCTTTTGACTGGTTCAGTGGCAGTCAGGTGGATGTCATGAGCCTTGTGGTTGGTGTGCAGCCTCACCTGCCAGCAGCAGGGGTCGGAGAAGGACTCCATGAACAGGGGATGTAGCAGGGAGCAGGCAGAGAGGCCAATATCCTCCTGTATACCTGGGAAAACCAACATGTGGGTGCTCGGTGAGCTGGAGGGCCTCTCCCAGGAGCTGGCAGACAGTGCCCAGGTGCTTGGTGCCCTACAGCCACACTGTGTCTGATGGCCCCATCCAAATGTCCAAATACCCTTATTGTCAGCACTCCTTCCCATGAACCAGCTGGATGCTTCGACTGGCATCTTCTCTGCATGTTCTGACAACTTTCTGGGCGCGCAAACCACCACTGTCCTCTTCGCTCCTGGGAGGTTCCTTCTGTCTTTGTTGTTTCTGGCATACTGCTGTGGGCTGGGATGGAGCTGGAGGTGCTGGGATTTTTCCATGGGCGCAGCTGGCATCCATGTGGCCCATTTCCCATGAGCAGAGAGCACGATGTTTTCCCTTTCTCGTGAGTTCCCCAGTGTCCTTCCCCACCCTTCATGCCTGTGGCTGTCCACATCCACCCAAGGGTGAGCATACAGCCATGCTACCAACGGCCAGGGTGACATCAGCAGTTGCCCAGCTTTGCCCGCCCGGCAGCAGCGGCTGTCTGCACTGGCAGCGTGGGGAGAGGTCTCGACATCTGCTTGTGCAGGAGTGGTTTTGAAGGGAAGCATTGTGTGTTTTCCGCAGCAGTTCCCATGCGGAGGTGATGAAAAGTGTGTGTTTTGGCAAATCTTTTGTTTTATTGTGGTGGCTTGCAGCAGGGCAGCTCCAAGCAGCCGCTGCCTCTTTGACAAAGCACCAGAGGATTCTGTTAAAAAGTTGTGTTTAGTAATTGTAGTCGTCGTGTCAGACCATAACTGACTCGGAGCTGAAGGATTTTTGCGAGATGAGTAGCTATGCCAGCAGGGACCCAAGTCTCCTGGGCCAGCCGCGCTCTCATTAAGATTTGCCGCTAGCCGTGGCGGTGTTCGGCAAGTATGTGACGTGCATGCTGTTATTGTATGCTTGGCTTGTCAGCCTGCAGCTTTCTGACACTCACTTATGTCACTCTTTATTCAGAGACGAAGAAGCTTTTGATAATTTGACAAGACAAGCTCTTAAACGATCTAGGTCATGGCCTTCACTGTCTGTGATTGTGAACATATTTCCTGAAAGCCCTGTCACTCATCACAGCTACATTTTCTCCCGGGGAGCCGCGGGCCCGTCCCGGTCTCCTGTCAGCGCGTGCGTTTTGGTTATTCATACGCCAAATACAGTAGTGGGGTTTTTGCTCGCCTTTGGCCGGCGCTCGCATGTTAGCGGGGCTAATCCGCTCCCCGCGCCGCGCGCCCCGCAGCGCCGCCGTCGAGGGCCCTCTCGGCGCGAGGCAGACGACCGGCCGAGGGGAGCGGAAAGGAGGAAAGGCCGCTTAGTGCCGGTTTTGTGTTTGCTCATTGTTGTGGAAATATGAGAACTGGTGGCAAGGGCCTCGTCTATTGAGCTCTCGAGTCCCGGTCTGCTGTCAGGGGCTGTTTGAGATTGAGTGTTTTATTTTCTTTGATGTTCACATCGGAGAATAGGGAAGTGGGAATTAAACAACAGATGCATTAAGTCGTTGTTCTGGTAAAACAATAATTAGCACCTGATAAAATTCAATATGGGTCAAAATGTGCAGCACCCAGTCTCGATTCTCCCATTATGGCGCCCTGCACTGGGTCAGCCTCGGGCACGAGTGATCGCCCTTCCACACCGAGTGGACGTGGTCCGTGGCAGCGGCGACACGGGTTTGGGGGAACAACGGCGTGGTGCTCGCACGGCCCAAGGCGTTGGCAGGTGCTCCCCTCACCCGTGCGCTCCATGGCCGCGCGGCGGCAGTGGCACTACCCTCTGGAGTAGGCACCTTTTGTGCTGGTACATCTAAATGCAAGTAAGGTCAGACCACTGGGGCAGGAAATAAATGCAATTTTATTTTAATGTAGTTCATCACGCTGCCATAGTAGCTAGGTACCATGAGGGCTTTTCTTTAAACGAGGGCCGTTCATGGTTCTTTTAAATAAATAAGAAAAATCATGGGTTTGGCAGCGGTTGTGTTTGGCTATGCTCTCTTCCATAGCAAACCTCTCTGCTTCATTTAAGGAGGCAGTATTTGGTAGTAATTCTTAATGATACTATTTGTCATTCCACGATATAAGATGCAGAGAGCAACCCTGAGTTGATGCAAAGTAATGAGGTTCCTGGTTAAAAGCTTCATCTCTAAAAAGCTGTTGTTTAACAGTGACCCCTCCTCAGCTGTTGTACCCCACTTTATAATGGTGAGCAGCATTACACCAAGTCACCACCTGAATGAAGGAATACACTAGCCTTCCCTCACCACCTTCGTCCTTACTTTCTTTTGGTTTTCCCTCACCCTTAAAACATCCCTGAGGATAAAATCCACCTCTGGACAGCACTACAAAGGGACTGGGACTGTGCCTTTCCCAGGGTTTTGACAAGAGCTCTGCCAACTGTGGTTCTCACTCAGAGCTACAGAGTTTTGCTCAAAGTGGTGTCTTTGTGTCCAGAGCAGAAAAAATGCCCAACCAAACAATTATTCAAAAAATATTCAAAATAAAGTGATTTTTATTATGATGATGATGATTATTAAATAGCAGTCGTGTGAGTAAAGGTCATACCACAGAGTGGCATTTTGCCAGTATAGGACAACTCACTGATTGCAATTGTTCAACCATATTAGCCCGGGCACACTGTGGTAATCGAAAACTATCCAGAACTAATGTATAAATAAATGCCTGCTACCCCTGAGTCAGACCAGCACAGCTGTCCTGCACAGCTGAAACCTCCTCAGGTCTGAGGGAGATGCTGAGAGCTCTGGCACAATATTTTTACAGGCTACAGAGTGTTTATGTGTTGTCTCTCCGAACCCTGGCTAAGTTGGGGAAGGAGGAAAATCCTTTTGTTTGTGTTCAAAGACAGCTTGAGTGTGTTCAAACTGTCAGATCCTTGGTGAGGAATGTGATGTCCTTCACACACAATATTTCCTTTATAGAAATATTAATATAAAACTCAAATATTTACACACAGTATTTGAGTAAGAGGAGAAATGTTGAACCATTACACAGAACAGATTGTAGATTTTTCTGCAGACAATTATGTTACTGGTGGAATGAATAATAAATAATATCATTTCCATCACATCTGGGAAAAACACACTGTATGTGCCACAGGGTGACTGGCAAAAACTTGGATTTTATTTTGAGAGATACTGGTTGTGGTGTGAGTTTTTTTAATTAACATGCTCCATCGAAATAAAAGAAGGCAAGAATTTGGGCATGAGTGAAAAATTTATTCGAAATCCAAAGAAATGTTAATAGTACTCATTTGCAAGTAGTCATGAGGCTTCAGTGTTTGAAATTGCAGCTGCAGCATATTATGGAGAAGCCGTGGAATACTGTATTTCTTTTTAAAGTGCTTAAAATGAAGGTTGGCAAACCAAGTTGCTAATTGTTGAAATGAGTACGGAGCCGTTCTAATAAGAGGGTAAATGTTCTAAAGAGAAGTGAAAGCCCTGCGCTGCAGTAGCTGTGCACCAAAATGACAAAAAGTGCCACAATTTCCATGTTTGTCTGTGGCTCAGGGGCCGTCAGAAATACTGTACGTTTTGTAAAAGCATTAAGAACCCCTGAGAGACTGATATGAGCCTTAGTGACCACCAACATGTACAGATTTTGTTTTAAAGATCCACATTTTCCTCTTTACCGTCTCTCATGTGTCCCTCAGGTCAATTGTGTCACTGCTGTGACTCAAAAACCTGCTCTGATTTTTTTTTTCAAAGGGCTGCACTTGGTGTGAAAGTCTGGCAATTAAAAAAATTAAAAGTAAAAAAAAAAACCAAGCTAGTCATTGTAAAAATAGCAACATTAAAGCAATCTGTTATGGTTCTTGTTTACAACTCATCTGACATGAGGCTGTTGAGGATTATTACATGTAACAATTATATTTTGATTAGGAAAGCGATACATACAGAAAAGATAAAATATTTCTGTTCCTACGTGAAAGGAAGGCACCTTGTGATTTAGTTTCTAGATCGTTATGTAAATTTAAAATATCAGAAAATGTAGAATTTAAATCCGCCCCTGTTTGTTTTGCAGCATTAATGCTTCCTACAGTCACGAGCACGCTGCTCTCCCAAACTTCTGCCCCTCGGAGAAAAAGGGCAGAGAGAAAACTGTTACTGGCTTTCTGACAATGGCAGGGAGTGTGTTAAACCAGTGTAAAATTCAATTAAACTGTCTAGCCGGGTTTTTGAAGCTGAAATGCAGACCCTTTCAGTTAAGCTTCTTATTTTCCTGTGACCGACACCAGTGGATACTGTGTTATGCCAAAACCAACAGGCTGTAAAGCACCTTGTTTCATGCTCCTAGCTGATCAATATTTTTATTTTCCAGGCTTGCCCAGAAATATGGAGGCAGTATCACCTAACAGTAAGTAGAAACACCTTTTTTATTTTCTTCTACACCCAACCTATTTACTCCTCTGTGAACTGCTGACCATAAAATATAGATAAGCATCTTCTCTGAGAAGATAATAAACATCTGAAGAGTTTTTGAACTGAAGAAAGCAATGAAACATTGTCACTACTTTTTAAGCATCTTTAAAACTTCTGATTTCATTTTAATACTGTAATAATTAAATTAATGCTTTGCCTCTCTTCTCTCAGTGACCACATTTACACATAGAAAGAGCGTTAAATTTTAAGTTGGGATGTGTAGCAGAAGCAGTAATCCCATCTCAGATATCCCAGATGCTGGTAATTAGTCACTCTGTGTGACAAAGCTTTCTTCTTAGATGAGTGAAATAAATCTCAGAGCAGAGACATGAATTTGAGGAAAAACACCTCATAAACTTTTGCAGATAATTTATAATTAGTCAGGCTATAGCTGTGACTGCTTGTTTGGCCTGCTTTAGTTGATCGTTAATCCCTGAAACAAGAAAATAAAACTTTGTGAAACTGTACAAGTTTATTACTTAAGATTTTTCCTCATATGTAAAATAGATATAAAAATAAAACAAAATGCATACGAATTTGGTTAATATTGAAACCTGGTACAGTATTTAACCAGAAAAAATAAATTCTTGTATTGGTGTCACAGTTCTTAAATATATTAATTTATAAAATTGTCGAACATAAAAACACCTTTAAAAATCAGGGTTTTGTTGTTCCTGTGAACTTTTGCTGTTGTTGCTCCCCAGATCGGCCTCACACGTATTTCGCTGTTACAGATAATTAGCCCCTGTTCTCTGTTCTAAACAAAGTGGAAAAGTTTCTCCACTACTTTTCTTTTTGGATCTTTGACTTTTTCTCTGAAACAGTAGATTGGATGTGCCTTATAATTTGTGCCTCCACCTCTTCATGGCAGTGGAATGCTTTTTTCTGCTTTTTTCTTCAAAATTCAATGAATAGAAGAAATCTGCACTTAAAACCTCTCATTTGTGTTTCGTGCATAATGATTCTAACACAAAGGTCTGCCCTGGAAATCCTCCACCCTTCCTGAGAATTTACTTTTAAACAGGTTAGGTAAAGACTTTTTGTTGGTTTGGTTGGTTTTGGGTTTTTAAAAAGAAAAACATCATGAGCAAAAAAAAGGTGCATTCACTGAGTATTTTTGTTTGTTTTGTTTTGTTTTTAAATTGGATAAAGGAAAAAGGTAAATGCGGTCTTTCATTATAATCCCTAAGGATGCATGTAAAAACAATTTCTGAAATGTTTATAACACTTAGAACTTAATAATCAGCTAGAAATATTTGGTGCAGTAACAGCCTGGGTTCTGTTTTTAATGAGATAAAAGATGCAATTTAATTGAATTTCACCTGCCATTGAAATTTTCTCAAAAAGTGAGTTTCCATCAACACTTATAAAATATTTATATCT
>VYZR01121368.1:98108-157627 GCA_013400675.1 Oxylabes madagascariensis
AGTAGTATTTCACCACAGAAATTATCTTACAATTTTCCTGTTGTAGAATAAATATTTCGGTACAAACAGGACAGCAGCGTTAAGAAAATACATGTTTAAAACAAAAGTGTTGTTGTGGCTGTCGTGGCCCACAGAGGCTGCCCAGCTGTTGGGGGCCACAGAAGAGCTTTTCCTGCACTTCAGCCAGGGATACAACCACTAGACTTAAACTGGTTTTGGTAACTTGATGGTGAGCATCCCACATGCAGGTCTGTGTACGTGCAGATNCGAACATAAAAACACCTTTAAAAATCAGGGTTTTGTTGTTCCTGTGAACTTTTGCTGTTGTTGCTCCCCAGATCGGCCTCACACGTATTTCGCTGTTACAGATAATTAGCCCCTGTTCTCTGTTCTAAACAAAGTGGAAAAGTTTCTCCACTACTTTTCTTTTTGGATCTTTGACTTTTTCTCTGAAACAGTAGATTGGATGTGCCTTATAATTTGTGCCTCCACCTCTTCATGGCAGTGGAATGCTTTTTTCTGCTTTTTTCTTCAAAATTCAATGAATAGAAGAAATCTGCACTTAAAACCTCTCATTTGTGTTTCGTGCATAATGATTCTAACACAAAGGTCTGCCCTGGAAATCCTCCACCCTTCCTGAGAATTTACTTTTAAACAGGTTAGGTAAAGACTTTTTGTTGGTTTGGTTGGTTTTGGGTTTTTAAAAAGAAAAACATCATGAGCAAAAAAAAGGTGCATTCACTGAGTATTTTTGTTTGTTTTGTTTTGTTTTTAAATTGGATAAAGGAAAAAGGTAAATGCGGTCTTTCATTATAATCCCTAAGGATGCATGTAAAAACAATTTCTGAAATGTTTATAACACTTAGAACTTAATAATCAGCTAGAAATATTTGGTGCAGTAACAGCCTGGGTTCTGTTTTTAATGAGATAAAAGATGCAATTTAATTGAATTTCACCTGCCATTGAAATTTTCTCAAAAAGTGAGTTTCCATCAACACTTATAAAATATTTATATCTGTAAAAAAAAAGTGGGGAATAGCTTAAACTTGACCAAGTGCTGTACTAGGACAAAATTTGAGGTATCTTGAAGTAGAAAATTATTTCTTTGGATTTTTTAGAAAGCATTTAGGGTTTACACTTAAGGTGAAGTAAAGCTAAGAAAAGGTGTCAAAACAAGTTCTTGTTAGAAAATGTATTGGTTACAAATATGGGCATATTATTAAAAGTACCCATTTGGAAATTTATGGTGCATTTTAGGGACGTGCTCAAATGATACATTTTGAAACGTGCTCAAATATGGACACTTACAGATTAATTGGTATTGCATCAGGCCCTACCTTCTGATAAATAGGTTTTTACTGTGCAGTGAATTGCAGATTATCTGCAAATAATACATGTCTGACATGTGGGAAATGTTTTGTATGCCTTCATTTTTTACATGGGAAGAGTACCTTTGGCTCAAAGTTATGTTAGCAGTTGGGTTAAGCCTGGAATTTAAAAATTTGTATGGTAAAAGACATAGTTGATATTTGCAATAAGTAAATGAAAAGAAACTGCATTGTCCGAATTGTTTAAAATTTATCTTTTATTATTCCCTTTAAATATTCTCTTTTGCACCTGAAGCACAGCAGAAGTAAATAATGTTCTGGCAAGACACAAACTTATAAATTAGAATTANTTCAGTTTTGTGATAATACACCAGATTTTGGCACCGTTCACAGAGGGCTGTCACAGAGTTTGTCTGAATGTTTTGCGTTGTATAACGTATATATATTCTTAGTTAATTTCTGTGAACGCTGGTGAAGAATCACGGCCTTCCACCTCTCTCCTTTATGAGGCTTTTGGTTATTTAATTCATTTTCCGTCACTTTCCTAGGAGATGGACTGCCATCTATTGACTCCTCAGAGCCCTTGCACGGCGTGCGGGGCCACTCGAACAATGACTCAATAACAAACCGTTCTGCTCTTGGGGATAGTGGTGGGGTTTGTTGATGTTGGCCATGGTGACAAATTTGAGCACATTGCAAATAATTTGTTGTATGGGCAGAAACATCTTATTCCAACCAAAACAGACTTCCAGCACAAGGAATCATATGAAGAAATGGCAAAAAGGATTGTAAGTGGAATATTTTAATTTGCCGTTTGATGGAAAAAAAAGATTATCATAAGGCACTCAATGAAGCTTAAATCTAAGGACTGTGTGGTAATCAAAGCTTTATAAGTGGCTGAATGTACTTTCTTTAAACTTGTTCTTTCAACTCTTTTAACTGAAATTATTCTGAAAAAAACCCCTAAGTCAGCAGAAAAATCCAACTCCCACTGTGGTTTAAAATACTATTTAATATCTCTTTAAGACGGTGATTTAAAACTTTTACAGATAATTTTCATCATGACTGCTCTCTGTATTTCTCCTGTATCAGAGCAGGGCAATTATATTTGTCAAAATACCTTTCAAGTTTTATTTGTGTAGATATCTATTTGCAGTAAATTAGTTCATACCCACTAAGGTTTATCAAAGGGGTTATTGTCAATCAAATAACAGGACAAAGACTTCTTTGACAGATTCAGGATAAACAGTTTTGATCATCGCTTGCTGGAGTGTCAGTGATGATATGTGTGATTTTTTTTTGGGCACAAGGTATTTGGAGGCCTTGTTGAGCTCTTTGTTCTGGGTTATGAGGAAGCTTAGCTTACAACTCTGACTTCTTAAATGCCAGGTGCTCCACAAACACAGAGAAACCTGGCCCGTGTTCCTCAAGACATGCCATCACATCCCCTCTCCACCCTAAATGACAGCAGTGTTTTTTTCACCCTCAGAGCACTTGGCTCTTTCTCATTCCCTTTCTCTTGTCACTTCAGATTTGAGCTATAAATGTTGTGATATTTATTTATGCATTTTAAGTGGAGGCCAGGTTATAGCCCTCTAACAAACAAAAAAGATAAACCCTAAGTAACGCTAAAAAAATTGGTGGAAAATCTTGTGAGAAGGCACCCAATAATTTTCTTTTGTTTGTTTCCATTTTGGAATTTATTCTTTAAAAAATACAATACTTCCCTTCAAGTTTGACCTGCTGCCGGTCCACCTCGCCGTATGGCCTGTGGCAGCTGCTGTCTCAGTGTGTCCGGGCTGTGGAGGGGCAGTGCTGGGGGTCACATTCTGCAGTGGACAGAATGTCCACTCTTGTCCCCTCTGCTGCTGGCGTGGGCAGCCCTGGGCTCTGTGCTGACCATCTGGGCAGTGCCGTGGGCTGGGCTGCTCGCACTGACCGGCCGCTGCGGCCTCACTCCTGTCCCGAGCTCTGTGGGGCCTTTGTGGCCTGAGCGCCCTGCTGAAGCTGCTGCTAGTGGCAGCATTTCCACCCAACAGATGACATCACTGGAGAAAAAAGAGGAAATTTATTTATCTTCAGTGCACAGCGACCTTGTTTTTCTCTGGGTGTGAGGTTGCACTTCTGCCGTGAGGCCCCGAAGTGTCGCCTGGCCTCTCCCCAGTGCATGGCAGCGCTGGTGGGGCAGCCAGAGGAGCTGCACGGGGCCTCGGCGTGTTTTGGTGTCAGATGGAGAACGGGCTGGCTGCAGGTCTCACCACATCTGCCTTGTCACAGTGGCTTGTGCCGTACAGGAATGGATGTGGCCCGTTTGGCCCAGCACCAAGATGAGGATACCACACCCAAACAGGAATGAACCGTGCAAGTGTTAGAATCTTCTTCGGTAAATACCAACTGAGGAAAGAAATTCTGTCCCTAAAATGGGCAGAGCAAGTTTTTTATTTTCCTGAGGTGTCTCTTGCTTTTGATGTGTGTGTTAAAACAGAAATCTCACTGGAGCAGAGTGTTTTCTTTCTGTAGGGATTGCTCATTTTTAATAACCCGTTCCTGCTCTGGTGCCGCTCCAGCCAGCCACACTGACTCCGTCCCCTGTGCCTTGCCTTCACTAGCCTCATCTGTGTGAAATCTCCCAGAGCAAGATGGCCACCAACAGAGCTTTAGAACCATCAGAATTTTTAATTAGCAGAACCTATCATTTAACACACTTTCTGACAGTTTGTTAATCTTACTTTTAATCCGCTTACATAAAGGAAGGTGAACCAGGAACTGGCTGATGTGACCCTGTGTATGAAGAACACGAAGGGACATGCGTCTTTTGTGTTTAAATGTTGCACTCAGATTTCTTTGTGTGCATTATTAAAATTCCTAGTGGCCTGCTACTTTTTTAAAATGTAAACCATATCTCTGAAAGTCAATTTATATCTGTTACAGTGTGACTTCCAGAAAGGGAAAATTAAAAATAATACGACCCAGGCAAAAAAATATTTAAGCTTGAGAGAGAGAGGGCATTTGGTTTCCAGAGATTTTTTTAGGTGTTGAGCAGTGAGGGAAGGGATGGGTTTAGGAGTATTTTGGGGAGGAGGTTAATCCCTGGGTTCCTTGCAGCTGTGGCTGTAACATGGCCGCAGGGCTGGCTCCACTGGCCATGACACAAAGCCACAGACCATGGGATCAGTGTGCTTCTATGGAATGCTTCAGCACCTGGCCAGTTTCTCTCCAGGTGTGTCACGGCTATTTCTAGCAGTTCCAGAAAAAAAAACCAAAAACAGTCTGTTTATGAAATAGGCCATGTATTTCTCATATTTTGGAATCCCAGACTGCGCCCTCATGTGCTATTGCTTCAGTATCCATTCAGCAGGGTATTTTACAGGGAAGGCAACTCAGAATTCCCAGGGATATGAATTTAGGATAAAGATGACTCTGGCTCTTGTGAGTTTTGGGGCACATGAGCACCTGGAGCACGACAGTGTCCACATATGTGCTTGGGAGGTGCTTGGGTTTGTGAAGATTTTCTGCCCTTTGAGAGGTGCTTGCCCCGATAGCTGGGGGAGGAGCTGGTGCAGAGCTGGGCCAGCAACAGAGAGATATTTTGGTTTTAAACTCTCTGTGTTGTCCAAACCTGATCCCTCTTGCAAGTGGTTTTCAGTGTCAGGGATGCTCCTGACATGCTGCCAACCGTGCACAGCTATCCTGGAGAAAGCCAGCAGGTCAGAGCGGGTCAGTGTGCTGGGCAAAGGGATTTTACTGTTTATTTTCCCCTACTAATTGTAATTTGCCGTGTTGCCACTCTCTTTCAAGTTTCATATATTTTTTGAGGCTATTAGAAATCTGAACCCCAAATCTTTTCCAATTGCAAAGAAATCATATTCAAAAAAGATAGTCTTACTAATAGCTTTTGTTTGGTTGGTTGGTTTTGGTTTGTTTGTTTGGGGGGGGTTTTTGTGGTTTTTTTTGTTTTGTTTTGTTTTTTTTTTTCAGAAAACAAAAACAGTTTCAGGTCCTGAAATAACTGATAGGTTTATGAGCACAAAGCATGTGCTATAGCTTTCAGTACAAACGCACGCTAGATAAAAGTTTTTTCCCAATTTTTGTTTGAAAGGTGTATTTAAATTACGATGGGGAAAAGAAGCAGCTTTAATAACCCTGTATAACTTTTCAGCAAGGACCTGAGTGGACATTTTGGGTAGGATGCAGCACCTTCCAGCGGCACTGGTATCACCTGCCACTTACCTTCATCATGTAGTAACCATGGTAGGAAGTGTTCTGCTTTCTCTAACCTTTATCTGTCTTGTGCTCTTCTGCACCTGCTACCCAGAAAACAAAATAAAAGGTGCTTTTAAATTGAGGGTTAAAGAGAGATTATATCTTGACCAAAAATTGCATTTTTGTATATTTCTGGAAGCAGTCTGGAAACAGGGAGAGAGTAGAATAGAAAGCTCGGCTGACTGAACATTCTGTGATTTTGGGGCTCCAAATGAAATTGTTGTGGTGTTTGTCTTGGAGAGCGGCATTGCTCAGAGAACCCGGCTTCAGCACGCGTGTTGAAGTAGTGTCAAGAACCATGTTTGCTGCAAAAGCAGTGTTTTTCACATCTGACTTTGAAAGGGAAAGGGAGAAGAGCAGGGGATGGAAATAAATGTATTACTATTTTAAATCTCTGGTTAGCTAACCCCCACACACACATGCCTCGGACATTCTTTGTGTACTACATGACATTTGGTGACATATGTCTCTCCAGCCCAGCACACCCAAAACCAGAGAGGTTTGGGTTATTTTTGTGATACACCAAAGCTGTTGGGTGAGTGGTTAATTAATCAAAGAGAATAATCAGGGAAGCTTTGCTGCTGAAATATTTCCCCTTCATATGATCAACCGCAGTTCTCTTAAGGGAAAGAAGTAAGATGATTTTTTTCTTTAACACAAATTCAGTTTAAAAATTTTATCTCTCTTTAGTTTGAAAAGGTGAACTTACAAAAACATTTACATTATTATCATTATTTTAAATATTAACCATCTAAATAAGGAAGATAGAATTTTCAAGCTAAAATGAGGTTTCCAATGCATTTTAAAAACATTTGAGAAAAAAAAATTCTGTGCCCTCTTTCTGCAGTCAGTGCTATGTATGAATATTCATATCAAAGTTCCTACATTCTGAGAATTTCTTCAGAATTTCTCCAAACTTGATATTAAGATATCTTTTTAAAGTTTTGTTAGACCTTTGAACCAGTCTCAAAATTCTGTACGAAGCCAAAAATCGTCTGCAAGTTTAACACACATTTTAAAATGTGAAAAAAATCACAGTTGCACATAATATGCATAAATGCCATAAAATGGATTTTGGTGCATTTTCATATCGTGAAGTGGAAAAGTCAGTAAATCTGTTTGCACTGTGGTTCATCTTGCTGGTGATTCATGAGTCGCAGCAGCCCAGAGCTCGTGCCGCTAAGACAGTAACTTCCTCAAGTTATGCTCGATCATGTTAATAATCTACGGATTAGGGTTCCCTAAAAATATTCACTGATTTAATTCCAAGAAGGTCTATCATGTCAATGATATTAATACATCTTGTTAGGTCCTGTCATGTGTATAGAAAAGTTTCTATCCCCGTGACAGAATTATCCTGATTTTGATTTCAAGTGTTGAGGAATCAAGTATAAAAGGAATTAAAGGAGCCGAGGGCCCGCACAGAGTGGTGAGGAACACGGAGCCATGAGCAGGTGCTCACAGAGAAGCCTCAGAAGTGTGTGTGAGGTGCACTGTGTGTGCACGCATGCTGTGCCCCTCAACGAGGGCTACAGAAGGAGGCACCCCACGGAATTCTTGGCTACAGGGGAGTGAAGGTTGGCCTTTGGTTTTGACTCATTTTTGAATGTTGAATTTGGGTTAAATTAACATTTGACAAACATACCCCAACAGCCATGAGAGCAACTCTGCAAGGGCAGAGGAAGCCCCCCTATGAAGGAATGGGCACTCCAGTTTATGTCAGGCCCCTTTCCCTGGTCCTTGGTGTCTCCACGGTGCAGTGTTGCCCAGCGTGGAGTGGCATGCTGGCAGTGCTGTCCAGTGTGGGGTGATCAGCTGGTCAGGTGGTGTGGAAGAGGCATTGTTTTTACACCAGAGCAGGTGAGGGATTCACAGGGGAAGGACAGTCGCTGCCTGGTTCAGTTTCCTGCAACTGTGTCCAAAAGTGGCTTGTCTTTTTTCCTTCTTTTCTTTTTGCTCCTCTCAAACTTGCAGTTTCTCCACCTGTAGTGTCCGCTCACCTTGTAGCCAACAGAAAGTATTTTTGTGTTGCTTCTTGACTGTGCTGTTAATTCTTTTTCTAAAGAATTTTTATAACTTCTTTTGGCACTTAAAAAATGGTGTAATGAGCACCTGTGCAGGAGTACAGACACTGGAGGGTTTCTGTGGACTGTGCGATAACCCTGAAATACCTCCTTCTTTAAAATTAATTGCCCTGGATTTGATACCTGAGATACCCAGTTTCTGTTTCCATCTGAGTGGTTTTGATGCCAGATGAGAGCTGGTTAAGTTCATTCTGATTTTCTGATGGTGGCATCAGGAAAGAAAGAGAGGAAAAATTATAGTACTGAGATACTCAAAAGTTGCTCTGGAAGAAACTGTTTTGGTCAGTAGCATATTTACATGGTGTGAGAGAGCAGAAACCCGATATGCTCTGATCCATTTTTAGATTCTGTATACTATTCAGGAAGTTGCGAGTCATGTTAAAAGTAAAAACTTTATGGAATTGAAAACAATTTTAAAAAACAGGTGTGCAAAAAGGACATGGAGAAGCTTTGGTTTGTCAGGGGTTGTATACAAGCTGTCACACATTTCCACAAGGACATATTCGGGGTGAATGTCACTCGTCGTGAATCTAGGTGCAAATAACTGCTATTCCTGAATATATATGATGCTCTTTAATGGAGAGCACATGAAAAAATTATGAGAAAATGGATAAACATTAACACATGCAGTTGGCATGTTGGTAATGTAAGAAAAGTGCTTCTGTGAAATTGTCCGTTAGTGAAGGATGCTGCATGCTGAAGCCCATCTGCTGGGGAGTTTAAAGGGAAGAGGTTCAATTATTATCTATTTAAAATTTACCCCAAAACTCACTTCTAGCAAATTGATGCACTGCTTGGCATCTCATATTCTTCAGCAGAACTAAGTTTTTCCCATGTTTACTTCCATTTTAGCTGTGATTAGAAAACACTTCCAAAAATATTTATTAAGAGTCTATTTATCAAGAAATACTATTAAGAATGCTCCCCTAAGAAAGTTATTCAGACGTGGGACTTCCTCCTTTTGGATGCAATGGTGAGGGATGATCAGTAGATGACATAAAGATTAAAGTGAGAGAAAGGAAGCTGTAAATCATCCAGAATGACAGTAAAAATTAAAACCTTGGGGTTTGTCAGGCTCCCCTGTGTATTAGCTAATAAATATAACTGTGCTTTAGTTCTGTTCATCTTCTGATTTTACAGGCTTTGCAAATGTTTGTTTTCAGATTAATGTATAAATGTATGTGTAACTATGCATATGCTTAGCGTGGGGGCAGCCGGTGCCGTGCCCTGGAAGATATATAGATATATAGAGATATATATAAACATTTGGCCAATCCCCTAATAAACATTCAAATAAAATATACATGTCCCAGTGCATGAGTCTCCTCCTCCTCCTTCTCCTCCTCTTCCTCCTCCACCTCCTTCTTCTTCTTCTCCTCCTCCTCCTCCTTCTCCTCTCAGTCTCTCCCCACCTCCCCCACTCCACTTCAAAGCTTGTGGTCCTTTCTCCATCCGTGTACTAAAAGGTTTCTTTGTGAGCCAGGCCATTTGTCCGTCATTGTTTGGGGCCCAAACGGTGGTAAAATACCCTGTCACCGATCTGGAGCACGGTGAATGGCAGCTTCTCTCCGGACAATTGGCGGCGGTGCCGAGAAATATTCCTGAGAGGATTATTTAACCTTTCAATTTAGGGGGCACAAAGCCCGGCTGATTAATGAACTTTCTGATGGGCGCCGATAAGCGGATCTATTTCTTTATTTCCTCCAAAAGTGATTCCTTCTCCTGTCCCATATTACTATAATCTTAAACATAAAATGTGGCAAATAGATTAAAAAACAGCACTAAAGAGTTTATCTGGCTAGCAAACTGAAGGAGCTAAATTAAAATTGGTAATGAAAGCAGTGGCTGAGCCCTGTATATGGTTTTTAAATGCGCTGTGTATTTTGAAGAGACTTATTCTCCAGCCTGCCTGGTAATGACTGCTTTGGGTGCGCAGTCCGGGTCCAGCTTCTGTTATCCCCCCAAAAAAATGAGTTGTGTTATCTGGATGACTGCAGACACATATGCATCCCCCTTTCTCACTGCATGGGCAGACAAGGTCGATAGCATTACAAGGTATTTGTGGCAGTGCTTGTTTCAGTTTTCAGAGCTGCCAGTTTTCAGCCAGATTTGAATTACAAAAGAAGAAGCTGGCATGAAAATTGAAAGGGTTTATCGGCTAGTCTGAAGCCTCATAGCACATTGCTTATTTATGCAGTCCATTTGCACCAGGAAATGTAAAAAGGAAATACATTTTAAAAATAAGGTCATAAAGACCCAGATATGTTTAAGATGGCAAATAAAATATAGATACCTATAATATCTTTCCAGGAAACGATTTCACTTAATGTTGCACATTACTTCAGAGGAGCATTTATGTTACTGTCATAAATTTGTGCGTTTGTGTCACCATACAGATAGTCCCCAGGGATTAGGAACGAAGTGTTTGCTAACTTACTTTAAAATTAAAATAGAAGGGGAGATAGGTTTTGTAGTTTGAGAGCCACATCAGGAATTGTTGGAGTTTAATGCACCATCGTTTTTAAATAACGTTTTGCATTCCCTGTAAAATTAACCATGGACGGCTAGAGAGATGCCACCACCTTTGGAGAAAATTGGGATGCTTTTTAAACCATGAAGATTTTGAGGCATTCAGGGATTGTATTGTTGTTATCCTCACTATCTTGCATACATTCATTTTTTCTGTGAACTTGAGGGGTTTTTGTCCGTTTCTTAGAGAAGACTTTTTGAATTAATATTTTAGGGGTTTCTCTTCTCCCTGTGAGAGTATTAAAAGATTGCATTCATTTATTTTAAATATATAATATTTTGCGTTTTGTCTCTTCCTTTAGCGTTTTCACACAGTCAATTGTAGATGCTATTTGCATCTCTTTAAAATGCATTGTAGAAATGTCTTATTTCTGTCGAAAGAGATCACTTCACAGTGCTCATACTGTGGGCCGGGCAAGTTAAATTTCTTTCTCTGGGAAAGGTTTTGGTTTCCCACATTGTACAATCAAAAAATAAAATTTCATTCATTAACTGGTAATTTAATGTGTATCATGACTTAGGGGAAAAAAAAAAAAAAGAAAAGAAAGAAAAAGAAAAAAAAAGCCCTAAAAGATGAGTGAGATCACTTTTTTCTTGGTTATTTCACTGTGTTTTAGTGATGTCCAAATGTCATGAGCACATTTAGTAAAGTGTAATTTGTGGGAAGATGCTCAGGTGAGACCTCCACAACTCCTGTGGGAAGGGAAAGGTTTTATTAGATAGCTGAAAAAAAGAAATAAAATTCAGTGAAGAAATTATTTCATTTGTAATTGTTTGGAGTTTAGGGGCATTAAAAGTCAAAATAATGAATTTGTATGTTTCTTGTTTATTAGCATGCACCAAGCTCAGTGTGTTTCTTTCATGAATTTTCATAAGGATTTTTACTACGTAGCATGTGTGGCTTAATGATGCAATCACCTGATAGACTGGGAAGACTCCAAAGGAGACGTTCCGGTCTGTTGTGTACATAATACTTGTTTCAAAAATCTGCCTAATTAAGGAATTACCCAATGGAATGCAAGTCTACTGGGTGCATGACACGGTTAAAGAAAATAACAACAACAAAAACCCTGGGTATAATTACAATATTACATGATACCTTATATTGGCAATTTTGAATATAAGGGAATGATGATAACCTGCCACTGTTTCAGCTGGCATGCCAGTAGATTATGATAATTTGTAGGGGAAAGTAAATGTATATTTTTCTGTGATAGAGCTGCTCTGACCTTTTCTCTGCCCAACTCCAGCCTGCAGCCACAGCGCGTGAAGATTCACTCAATGATTGTCTTTCAGTAGCTCAAGGAAGTAGTGAAACATTGCTGCTAATGAGTTTTACTCCCAGAATCAGGCCGTGTTGATCTTGTTGAGTTGCAAACAGCAAGCTTGATGGTTTGCAGAGCTTGTGCTTGTCTGTGGTGGACAAAGTGGTGAAAAGAGTAAAATTATTCCCTCCCATTCTCAGAGTTCTCAAAACTGATTGCTGGATGTAACCAGCAAAAAACATCTTAGAGCAAACCTTCATAAAGCAGGGTGGTAGCTGGTGGGTGCTGGTAGATTGATGGTTAATGACCTTGGTTCCATCAAGTATGAGGCTCTGGGAACTAATTTGAATTTGATTTTTTTTGTCAGAGAGGCTTTCACTGTTGCAGGAGTAGGGTGGAAAGCTTTCACTGTGGCAGATTTTGGGTCCAGTGTGTGCAAGAGGTCACCCCACACAGGTGGGACCCAGCTGCCATCACACATTACACTGCATGTCAGACCCCGTGTGACAGCCTGGACACACCACACGTCACACTCTGCACACACTGCATGTCACATATCACACAAACACATCATACCACACGTCACACTGTCCTGCATTGGTTCCAGCACAGCCTGCAGAGGTGCATTGGCCCAACAGGGGCACTTGGGGTTGCACAAAGGGGTTTGGCCTCTAGTCCCCCACACCAGCAATGTCCATGCAGCATACAACAGGAAGAGCAGGGAAACATGCAAAAATAAAGGTCAGATGATTTTCCTTAATTAGTGAGATTTAGCCAGATTGCAGATCCTAAGTAGCAATGAGCTTTGTAAAAGGGAGCCCTGGTCGGATCAAAGTCAGTGCAGATAAGGGGAGCTCAAGGTCACCGAGGGAGCTGCCCAGCAGGGCTATTTGCATAAAAAATTACTGTCAGAAATAGGCCAGAGAGGCAGCCCTGGCATTTTGATCTCTTTGGCCTTTGTCATGGAGATTCCTGGTTCAGAAGGGAGGAAGGCCAGTGTCCCAGATAATGATTAACTGTTTTAATGGCATTCATTCATTCATTCTGCACTAACTACTCATGCAGAAAAAAGGGTTATGTAAAATGACATTAGAAGAAAAATCATTTGTAATCGTTGCATCAGGCTGCACTTTGAGGAGACATTAGGAGTAAATCCATGGCGTGGTAGGCTTATGCTTTATCTTCTGATATTTACTGAGTTTACTGGTGCATGAAAAGCTTTCAGCAAGAATAGCAGATGGGATGGACCTTTCATAGGTAATGCTATCTACCAGGTTATTACTTCTATATATTGATAGTGAAGTAATCTCCAAGATATCACCCTACAAATATAGATTATTTAAATGTTTTTAACAAAAAAAACCCCTATAACATAAAGAAGCTGTGTTGATGCATAGTTTATTTTGTACCCATATGGCTGAATCCTGAGATGCTTTTTTAAGTCTTAAATAATAAGAAAACAGAGGGTTTATAACATTCTGGTTTCCTTTCTGGTTGGCTTGGGAGAAGAGTAAAGTTATGTGGAGTTGTAATCTGACCTGCAAGTGTTCAGTTTCATTTTCTCCTTAAATGTGACCTTTTGCATTAACTAAATAAAAGGAGGGCAGAGGAGCTGCCCTGGGAGGGGGAGGATGGGGTGTAGGATGTGTGTAAGCCCAAAGGACTCCTATGCTGGAGGAACCACCCATGTCTGCTTATGCCCAGTTTTTGGTGTGGGGGCCCACAGTAAGACAAGGCTACTTCAAGGGTGTCCAATGAGGGGCTTATCTTTTCTGTAAAAAGTGTTGAGAACAGAGTGCAAATTTTGCTAATTTCAGTATTAGAATACTGATGATGGCCAAAATCACAATTATTTTCATTGGAGAATGTGTCATTCTGTAGCTGAAGGTGTCAGGCTCTTCAATTTCAGCTCATGACATCTTGGAATGTGAAGGATTATGTGTCTGAAATAATACCTGGGTTTTGTACCTACATACTATCATCACACTGCACTTCGCAACGCCCGAATAGTATGATTGTTCATTCTCAGAAGGTCTTCATGTTTCCTTGCAATGCCCAGCTGGCAGGAGGCAGAGCAGTGCCACCGTGGTCCTGGATTGATCCGTGGCAGCAGTGCTGTGCTCACATTCCGCTCTCCGGCAGGGAGGAGCAGGCGGAAGGAACCTCTGGGGCAGAATCCCCATGTGCTCTCCAGTGGCATCACTCTTGAAAACAAATTTAATACAGGCAAGAGTCTACATTTTGGAAAGGCAAAGGAAGGTGTCGTTCGCAGGGTTATTGCTGCTCTTCAGGAGCCCTGTGCAAGGTAAAGGGGATTTCTGGGGACACTCCTCATGCCTGCATCTAACCAGAATAATGGTGATTGATCCAGTAAACAAGACAGACAGATTTTTCCCCAAGGGAAAAATACAAGGGCTTGCATTTTGGATTGTTGGTTTTTATTTCCTTGTCTCTTCTACGTACTTATGATAAAAAAATACCTGAAAAAGTGAGTCAGCTTATACACTTCTGTTAGCTGGAGAGCTCTTGCTGTGAGACATGGATAAGAAATACACGGATTGCTTTATAGGTGGTCGTTTTTCCCTTTCCCTGTTTCCCACCTTTTATCACAAATCACGGTTGGATGTGTCATTCTTCTTAGTCTTCCTTCAGGCCCCTCCTGCTGCGTGGGTATGAGCTAAGGAACATGACTCTGAAACACACATTTAAACCCAGGGCTGGGGAGTTCACAATAAGGTGACCCTGCAAGTGTGATCAGATTCATAAAGAACGGCATTGGAAGGTTTCTCTTGTTCCTGCCTATTTTACAAACACAGCTGTCATTCTTCTGGAGACTCTGAGCGAGAGCACAGTGGCTCCCACAGCAGAAGAGCACAGTGATACACATTTAAAGAAAAAAGCCATTCCTGCAATGAGCATTGCCAAGTACTACAATTTTCTGTGAAATCTGGGCTACTCTTCCATGCTCCTTTAGCCCCAGAGAGAAGGAAACACACAGGCTTCAATAAGGTCGCTCCTAAGCCCCACTGCTTTTGGGCCAGGATTCCTGCATCCCTTGTTAGTCCATGGTGCCTGCCTGTGCCAGTGGACTGTAGCATCCTGTCTGTGCCATGGAGTATGGGACTGGTCTCCCATTCTCTCTGTGGGCCATGGCATTGTGCCTTCCCAGCTGTATCTGGTGGCTCCTGTGAGAGAGGAAAGGCTGGGACACAAGGAGGAGTGGAAGAGATAAATTAGCAGTTTGCATTCAAAGCTGAACTATCATGGCCTGGTGGACAACATGCCAGTGATGCCTCCTCTTCCGACCTCATTTGTGATGCTCAGGCTGAACCTCGCTCTAAAAAATTACAGTAATGTCAGCCACTTGCTGCTTTTTCAAACAATATTCCAACAGCAAGCATGAGTGTATTGATCTAAGCTTAATAAAATTGTATTTATGTAATTTTAATTTATTTTTAATTCAGCATTCAGAATACCACCAGACCTAATTCTTGCCCATTTCCTTCTTGCAGACAAAGCCAGGGCCCATCAAGGCAGCCAGTTCCCACTTGGAGCGCTCTGTGTCCGTGTACTGCTACAACTGCTCCCGCAAAGGACACTTCGGATACGTAAGTCTTGGCACTCTCTGCCAAGTCTGCACTCTCTGGGGTGGAAATCCATCCCTGCCATGGTGTGTGTGTGTACTTGGAGGAAAGTGCTGGAAGAGCCAAGCTGGTGTGTGTGTGACACAAGGAGTGTGATCACAATGCTGCTGTGGTTGGTGGAAGCCAGTGTATGAAGGGATCTCACCCTTCCAATTTAAAGATAGGGAGGAAAGTAAAAGTTGCTGTCTCTCCTTGGCAGGTTCATTGATTTGAGACTGCCTGGGAGAGAGAATATTCATTGGAAAACAGTTGCTGAATACAGCTTTTTTTTTCCCTTTCTTTTTTCCCATCAGTGCCTCATTGCTGTGTTCAACATCACGTCAGGTTTTTCACCACAATCAGCCCAACTATTTGAGTGCTGTTTTGGGAATCTTCAATTTCTGCCTGCTTGAGATGATCCTTATTTGTAGTTCCCTAGTTTAATTCAACATCTAAGCTAAGTTTGGCATTGTCCTTCTGTAAGGAGCAGCTGGGTAAAGGAGACGTCATGAGCTTTAAGTGGCTTCAGTAAAAAGAAGAGATGAGGCCACATCTTCCAGGGTGTTTTGGTGATATTTATCACATTTTTCAGTGCCTATCATGATGAGTTCAGCTCTGTACCTGCAGTTACGAACACAAAACAAATAATAGGGTTTTTTCTTTTATGGAATAAATACAGGAGCCAAGCCACAAATATTCTAGAAAATGAATGTTAATCATGGATTGGATGGGTTTAGCTCATTTTTTCTTGTGGCTTAGAAACAGCATATTGCCAGCAAATTCCTCTCTTCCCTTCTGCCTTCTCTTGTGTGTCAGCCCCTTCAACTATCCAGTATGTTTTGTTAAAAGCTTGGGCCTTTCATTTAGTTTACTTTTATTAAACTGTCCAAAAAATGGCACTGGAGGAAGACAGACATACATGGATACAAGTAAGGCTGCTGTAAAAATAATGAGTAATTAGTATGGATGCTGTAAATTGATTATTTAAGTCATTATTAAGGCTGCTGTAAAAATAATTAGAAATTATGTGTGAGGAGCTGACAGTAAATACTTAGATTGAAAATGGCAGAAACTGTACAAAATCAGAATGGGAGGAAAGCAACTCGTGGACATTTTGTCTCTCAAACTTAAGACAGATAAGAAAGTATTTGTAGTAGTGTACAAGGAGCAGAAACAGCCCAAGCAATGACTGAATGAAAGGGGATAAGCCAATAGCAACACAAGAGGACAGAGATACCAGATCTTCCCCTGTGCACACCATTCCCAAAATACAGGCAAAACACTTGCAGGGAAACTGATTCTTCACTAAATTTCAGCCAAACAAATGCCAAAAAGAAGCTGAGGAATGGAAAATACAGCAAAAATTATCTGCAGTGCCTCTGGAAGGGAAAGAGAAGCAGGCAGGAACAGGGGTTGCTGGGGTGGCACTGAGTGGTAGCAGAAGCACATGCAGGAAAGCTGCTGGTCCCATGGTGCAGACATCAGGTGAACAAAAGCTCCTGACAGCTCCTGGAGATTGGTGAGGCCCAGATGTCACTAGAATGGCTTCAAAGTGACGGAGAGTAGAGTTAGATTAGCTGTCAGGAAGAAATTCTTCTCTGTGAGGGTGGTCAGGCCCTGGCACGGGTTAGCATTGGCTGCCCCATCCCTGGAAGTGTCCAAGGTTAGGTTGAACTGGGCTTGGAGCAACCTGGGATAGTGGAAGGTGTCCCTGCCCATGGCAGGGGTGGGATGGGATGATCTTTAAGGTCCCTACCAAGCCAAGCCATTGTGGGATTCTGTGTTTCTATGATCTCAGCAGTACCCAAGAAGAGAAAGATGATGAAGCAAAGCACAGCAAGTAACATGCAATTTGCAAGGAGGATAAAGGAGAATAAAGCACCTGTCAATGGTACCCAGAAAAAAGGCAGAATCACAGGAAGTGTTCCTGTTAGCCTAGCTCTCGAGGCATGGATAAAAGTCTGTGTACAGCAGCGAAAAAACTTACATTCCTGTTTCAAGTGTTTGGGAAATAGGCTGGCATGCACATGATGCCAGAGTCAGCCCCTTCCTCGCCTCAGCTGTCTGTTCAGGGCTCTCCTCCTCTTCTCTGTCCTCTTTCTGTTCCCTGCACTCTTGACGTGTGCACACAGAGCCTGCTGCAGGATTTGGCTGTGGTTTGTCCCTGTGAGGGAATGGCACACAGTGAGACCACTCACCCTGGCTGTTGGGAGGCTCTGGCTCGCCATGGCTGCTCCCCTCTTTCCCCAGCCCAGCCACCCCTTTGGCCTGCCACATCTCTGCAGGGAGCTTCCCTCAAAACAGCCCAGGTGCCAGGGCTGCCCTGCCATGGCACTGCTTGTCTCTGAGGGGCCAGGCGTGTGCAGAGCAAGTGTTGGGGACCTGCCTGGCAGCAGGACTGCCCTGTTCCTATGTCCAGTAGCTCTGTCAGCAGCTCACCTGGTGTTTACCTGCCTTCACCTGGTCTTCATCATCTGTTCTGTGGGTGTTACGGATGCATGGTAACTGCAGGAAGACGGGGGATTCCTTCCGTGTGCTCAAACAGCACCAGTGTTTCAGTGTGTGCAGGAGGGATTACGAGCTGGTCCATGAAAATGTCAGTGCTGACCAGGTCCCCCACAAGTACAGATCAGGACCTGGAGGACCTGGCCCATTTCACTTCCAGGAAATCGCCACTCAGCAACCTCTAGTGACCTGAAATGTGTTTTGCAGGAGTGCTCGGAGAAGCGGATGCAGGGAAACATGTTCCCCACTTCTCCTTTCGTCTACTACTATGATGATGAATGCGATATCAAGAGGAGAGCCAACAGGTTAAAAAGAAAGGTGGCAGGTACAGTGTGTTTTGGGAGATCCCTCCCACCTTTCAGTTCTATGTTTGTGCTTTTTAGAAACATTGTGGGATTATTTTCATGTGTTGGGAAAAGCTGTATGGATTGAACAGGTAGCCTGGTGGTAGTAAAAGATTTGTGATTTTACTCATCCGTGTCTATCATGGAAATTGACTGTGTCAAAGTCACTCAGTGAGCATTGTCAGATGTTTTAATTCTGAAAAATCTGCTGACATTAAAAATGCCATGAAATAGCAGAAATGGGATTAAATCATGATTTGTTAAGATTCTGGCCTGATGACAGGAAAAACCCACAGTGAAAAAATCTGCCGGAGATAAATTTTTTTCTAAGGAGAGCTGTGATGGCTCAGGCGCCAGGTTTTAGGTTTTTTAGGTATTGAAATAATCCGCTCTGCTTTCCAGACCTGCAGGAAGCTGGCCTTCTGCCGGAACAGTCTGAAACACCGCTGCAGGGAGAACAGCTTGAGGTCAACAGTGGAAGAGCAACCCAGCCACAGAACACCGTTGAGGAAGAGCAGCCCAGCCACAAGAAAAAGAGCAAAGTTTGGAAAGAACAGAGGAAGCAAAGCAGGAACAGTGAGCAGCAAAAGAAGATGAAGGTGTCCCGGGCAAAGAAACCCCAGGAGAAGAAGCACAGGAGGGGTGCTGAAATCCACTGTGAACCGGAGGACTTCCCTCGGGGGTACAAGCAGCAGGGGTGCAAGGGCAGCAGGGTCCGCCGCAAGTCCCTTTTCCAGGCATTGTCAGGCAGCAAGGCCACATGTGTGCAGCAGCCTCTAGAAGGTGCCAAAAAGAAGAAGAAATTGAAAAGGCAGAAAAATGCTTGTCCTGACAGCAGGGACAATCTATTCCTTATAAAACAGCGGAAAAAAAAGTCCAAACAGAAATCCTGGTGATGGCAGGTAGCACTGGCATTCCCTGGCTCTAGCTCTGCCTTCTCTTTATTCCTGTCCCTTTCTTAGCACATGAATTTGAGTCCGTCCCTGACCCAGCGTGCTGGGCACCATCATGAATCCCAGCCATCTCCACAGCCAGAGGGGACCACTCCATCTCTGTGAGCTGTCCCCATGGCAAGCAGGACCCAATGCTCCTGCCAGGGGTGGTCTTGGAATATGCTGTACATTTATTTTCTTTGCTTGGGGGTGTGGGGGCACACTGGGTTTGACAGGGTTTGTTTCTTCACCAGTGAGATGTGGCTGTGCTGTTGGAGCACAGCACCTTTGGGGCCAATGCCAGGGAGACTTGGGTCAGGGCGATAGGGGTGGAAAGCAGGAACACGGGTATAAAGCACATCCCCTCACCGGCCACTGATCCTCTCCAGAGTGCAGGAGGGCATTGGGCACTTCCCTTCCTCTAGAAGGGGCAGCCAAATCTCTGCTTTATGCTCTGGCATGCAGCAGTCACCACCTCACTCTCCAGAGCGCTGCCATCAATCCACTGCCCTCAGGGCTCAGCATTTGGGGCTCCATCCCTGTCCTTACCAGCTGGTCAGCAGAGCAGCAGTGAACCAGCAGGTGGGCCTGGAACAGAGTTTACATCTCACACTAAATCTGTCCTTGTTCCTTTTGATGTGGAGGCTGTTTCTGGAGAAAAAAGAGTGGAGTATGAAGAACATATTTGGTTCCAGTCACACTGTGCTAAAATTTAATTTTTTTTAAAGACAGTTATTTTTGTACACTGGAATTCAGCATGTTGTTTTAAGGTTTGTAAGAATAAAATGCTTTATCAAAGGAGTAACACAAATAAAACTTTACATGAGGAAATTGAAAAAAATGGGGTTGTTCCTCATTTCCTTGCATTCCAAACATAATTGAAAACAGCTTCATGTTCTTTTTCCTGACCTGAAACTACATCACCACTGGCAAGGGTAAAGGAAAAAACTAATGCATTTATACTCTACTGTTGTGAAAAGGAAATTATCCATACCCTATTGCTCTGTGACGTGCTTTGTGCTGTACCATTCCTTAGTGAGAAGCTGATGGTAATAGCACAGTGTCAGAGGTGCGACTCCTCTCCTCATGCAGCGGCCGTGTGTTAAAATTAGAGACTGTTTGTACCCCGCAAGGGTATCTGAAAAGGGATATGGGCACCCAAGAAAACATTGAGGACTCTCATTATGCCAGTGTTATCCCATGTCAGTATTCCCTAAATTCATCAGGTTTTTGTTTAGCAAAATCAACAGTGAGAACACAGATGTTCTGGTGACCCTGTTATCCTGTTTCAGAGGTATTTGTTATAGAGATACACCTGCATAGTATTTGCAAACCTAATGTCTAGCTTTGTTTCAGCATGACCTTGGCAACAAAAATTAAGTTTTGCTTAACTTCATCTATTGCTTGATTGAAAAATTCCTGATGATACTGCAAAGAAAATCAGCTTTTTCCCTACTGAAAAAATATTAAGTTAATTACACTCCTGAAATGACTTGTTTTTAACATGGAAACAGCTCTTTTCCCAGATGTTGTGTTGTACATTCCTTTTTGGTTTTGAACTCCATGTTTCATTTCAGCAAAAGTCACCACTGGCCTTTAACCAAACCAGCACAAACCTGGCAGGCAGGGAGGAGAGTTGTTTTCAGTGGTTTTGGTTATCTGGCCAGCTAAGTTGTGTTGAGGTGAGTGCATTTCCTGCACCTTGGAGAGGTGCCTTTACATCGTCCATGCGCACTGCCAGAGGCTGGAGCAAGTCAGAGTTCTTACTAACTCCTCCCCTGAGGAGCAGGTCCCTGGCCAGCACAGCAGGAGTCGGACCAGCCAGGCGTCCCAGCCTCTCTCTCTGATGCTCAGTGGCTTCAGACAAGAATATTTTACCTTGTGCACTGCTGTGGAGTTGTTCCAACCCTGTTGTGTGCTGGTGTGCAGAGCCTGCCCGGCCAAGGGAAGTTAATGGCAGGGAGTTTAGGCACAGTGACCTGCACAGGTGCTTGGGTGAGACCAGAAGAAGTCTGGCTGCCGACTGTGGCTCCTGCCTGTCACTGGCAGCACCTGCTGTCAGCACCAGGCAATGAGTGTATGGTGGAACTGCCTCTGGATATCACTCCAAATCCTGCAGGTACCCAGCCCCGCAGAGCCTTTGCTTTGGTAGATGTCTGCTGCTTGTGATTACAGGACAGTAAGTAAAAGATGGAGGAAGCATGTTTTTCAGGACCGTGGGAAGGGAAAAAACCGTGGGAAGGAAGCAGCAACGCTGGAAGCAGAAGAGATCTGGGTGAGGGAGCATCCTCCAGGACTGAGGCCGGGGTCTAGCTGGTGGGTGGCAGTGTTGGCTCCGTGGGAAAAGAAACAACATCCTGCAGTGACACGTCCAGCCTGGGGCACGGTCCAGGGGTGTGTTTGGGTCCTGGCAGGGAACAACATCAACTCCAGGAATGACCAGTGTCAGGCTGTGCAGAAATCTGCACCCACCAGGGCATTCAGGGGAGAACTGGCAGGTCTGGATAATGCCACCAGCGAGGAAAGGGGGACATAGACAAGGCCGGCTCGTTGCTGGAAAGCACCTGGGTAAATCGAGTGTGACATAAACTGGTGCCTGCAGCTCTGGCTGGCACCACTTGCAACAAAGCAGGTTGTGTCTAGCACCGGCTGTCACCAGCCACTAGTGCCAGCCAGCACACCCTGTAAGGCTTCTGTGGGGCAGCTGGTGGATCTTGGAGAGTTGAGCACGAAAATAAAACAGCAGGAGATTTTTTACATTCAATGAGGATGAGAGGACAAGGAAAATGGCAAAAAGGGGTGGATTTCCCAGCATCATCAATATCAGCACGTCAGGTGCTGTGAAAGGGCGGTGTTAGAATCCTGCACCAGGCCTAGCTACTGGCGGACTGAATTGCTTCCATCGAGCTCTGCTTTATTCCATTAAACCACAATGTACTTCAGCCTGTCACTCCTCCCGCCTGCTTTCCCCCCTTCTTTAAAGAACTGTCAGTCCTTACTCCAGAGATGTCTGGGACTGAAAAACATGCTCATCCCAGGAGAGGACGGTGTCTCGAGGTCACAGTTGATGTGCACTGGTGAGGCAGCATGAGGAAACCTACATTGTGTGAATAAATAACGGGCTGCAGCTCAGATTCAGCACTGCAGAGGGGACAAGATGGATGGATCAGAAGGTCAGAGTCTTGTTGGGTAATGGGGGCAGGTGTCCCGGGAGTGAAGAGGGGAGAAGGGAGTACTGGGTCCATCATTTGTTGCAGCCACTACACAGAGAGGTTGAGGAAAGAAGGAGTGCTGTGATCTGAGGTGTCTGTGTCCATGGCACACCTGTGGGAGGGAACTGGATGTGTCTTTGTGACATAGCACAGGTCTGGATCCTCCTTGGTGTTCCTTTCCCTAAAGTCTGTCACAAAACATCAGTCTCTCTGTCCAGCTGTTGTGCAGTTTGCAGGGACCATCACTTAAGTACTTGTGTACAGGGCCAGACCGTACCCAGCACCAGCAGCCCATGGTGACAACACTGATCCGTGTGCTCAGGTTGGCCTCAGTCCCCCTGGCAGACTTGTTTCACCCCACGTGTCACCGAGCAGCTACTCAGGGGTGCTGAGCAAACCTGAGTTCAGTTCACCCGAGCAGGTGGACACTGGCACACAAGCTTCCAGCAAGGATAGGCACTCCCATGCTGCACCTTGGAGATGGGACTGTGGGTGACAATGGCAGAGCAGGGTCAGTGACAGCCGACCGTGGCACCACATGGCACAGCAGCCAGTAATTGCACTTTTTTTGCATTGCAAAATGATTATTAGCACCTCAGTTCATTATCAGAGCAAATTTAATTTTTCAATGTAAAGGAGCCAGTTGTATTTATAAAGGAAACACTGTTGATACAGCCGGAAAAAATTAATTCATGACAAATGTAAGGAAAACTAATAGTCTTTAACCAGGGCAATATTTGACTGTGTCTAATTGTGCTTTGCGAGGTTTGAAAAGTCCTGGCAGAAATTCCTGCAGAGGCATTTTGCACTTCTGATGAAACTGCATTTAAACATTGGGTTTTTTTTTAATTAACCTTGTGCCAGTCTGGTCAAATCACAGCAATGCTGGAAAGCTGGTATTCTCTGGTGTATTTGTGCACTGGCAGGGGCATTGTGTGCATTTGGGAAGGTCTTGCCTAATCCAAATCCATTCAGGCAGGAAACAAGGAAGAGGGAGCAGAGGCAACGCCAAGGGCAGAGTGGCTGCAGAGAGCCGCCAGAGAGGAGGTGCTCAGGCTGCCCACTGCCCATGGAGCCTGCAGGCAGGAGTGCCCACAGCCAGGAGAGAGGTTTAGCAGGCACCAAGGGGTTTGGGATGGGGCAAGTTTCACAGAGACGCGTTCTCTTCTATTCACTGGCAAGAACACACAGACACAGCTAATGTCTGGAGTGATGGGCTGATTGCATGTGGCCAGAACAAGTCCAGCGGAAGAGGGACAAGCCCAGCTGAGGCTTCAGTGCCTGGTTGGGTCAGAGCTCCAGGGGGCTGTTCCTGCTGGGCTCTCCAGAGGTTTCCACATCCCAGCTGTGCCCCAGCCCCACTATGGCACCAGCCACCTCCTTTATGTGGACAGACTGCAGCTCTTCTAGTCGACAGCAGCAGGAGACCTGCAACCTCCATGTGATGAAATCCTAGGTGCAGAGAGGCCCAGATGGAGTACATCCTGGTGAACACTGTCGCGTCTGAGCTGATGTCTCTTAAGCAGCTGGTTCCAGCTCCTACACTCCCACTGCTGTCTCGGTGGCTGCTGTGGGAAGGCAAACCAGAGGGTCCCAGGTTATGAAAGCGCTGGGCAGGATGGCCCCCGCTGTTTTCCTGGAGGGTGCAGGTGTTGCAAAGGGGACATCTGTCCCTGTAGTGTGCACCCCCTTCAGCCCTGCGGACAGTTCCAGCCTCTCGCCCTCCCACCGCACTCGGCTCTCCTCAGGACAGCTTGGAAATGCGCCATCTCCTCAACTCAGCTGCCAACTTGAAGCCAATTTGCATTGGATAATTATTTTCAATTAAGTGATAACAATCGTGTTCTGAACAGAAATAATCTTGTCCAAAGGCCAAACAGTTTATCCCGTCTCGGAGATGAGGCTGCCGCTCGGTGCGGCGCCCGGCAGCGCCGTTATCGCCGCGCGGTGCGGGCTCTGGGCTGGCAGCCAGGGCGGGCTGCGTGCGGCTCCGCTGGGGCCCGGGGCTGCACCCCCGCCCCGCACAGCCCCCCGCTCTCCGCCGCTGGACGGCTCTGTCCACGGGCTCCCCTCAGGAGCCAAGAGGTTGTGCCCCCGCTGTGGGTTTATTGCGGTGTCCGGGGGGAAAGGAGCCGCTCTCCTGCGCGGAGCTCACCCCGCTGCTCCGGCAGTCCCGCACACAGCGGGCACGCACCCTGCACAGCCAGGGGCGGCCGGGGCAGCTGCGATTGGCCTCAGCTCCTGCCACCGCCACAGAGGAGGCTCCAGGGTGCTTCCCAGCAGGCTGACACCTCTGCTCAGCATCCTCCCTGGCAAGGAGCCCGGCCTCTGCAGGACCCACCCGGGTGTCCGTGGGCGTCCCTCGGCCCTGGCTGTTCTGTGTCAGTGTCTCTCGGAGCTGGCTCTGTGTGCACCAGCTCTCCAAAGTAGCACCAGCCACTGAGGGTCCCTCCTGGGGCACAGGGGTTAGTGTGGGCTGGTGACAATCCCTGCAGAGCTGTGCCTGTCAGCCATCAATCTGTGGCTCTGCTGTCACTGGAAATAACGAGTGGGGCTGCTGCTGCACAGCACAGCATCAGCCAGACCCTCCGGTGCCCTCGAGGGAGGAAAGGACCACCCCAGCCAAGGCACCTGCCAATCTGACAGGAGTCATATCAGTTTGGCACTGAAACTGGGAGGCTCTGGCCAGCTCCAACACAAGAAAGAGGAACAATGGTGGAGGCAGCTGCCATCCTTAGAGGCTCCAGCACAGCTGCACTAGGATGTGTGCAGGGTCTGGAGCAGAACCCAGGACTCTTTTACCGTGGCCCATCCCAGCCCCATGGCCTCCTGCCCCTCATCCCTCTTCCATGGAGAGCCCCAGCTCTCCAGCACCAGATGGTGGCTGGACCTCAGAGCCACCAGAGGCAACCCAGGCCAGCCGTGGGGCAGCTGGACTCACATGGATCTCATACTGCACTTTCCTGGAAGGAAGTTGGGCTGGGGGATTGTAGGGCTTTTTCAATCCACTGAAGCCCAGTCAGTTGGGAAGATTGGACTCCGGAGCTCCTGCAAGTAAAAAATAGCAAATCCAATATCTTTTTAGTGGTGTTTTTATATTCAAATTAGACATAATCTCCATGAATAAAATTACTGTTCCCAAAGGGATCATGCCCAATTTAAATGTATAAAATGTCATTAAAAGGGCGCTGGCTTGCTATTAAAATTTAACTCCAGCAAACCCCCAATGTCATTTGTATTATAGTTTTACAATTAAGCCAGAGATGTTGGAAATAATAGTTTTGATGTACAATCTGGTACCATACAGTAGGAGCACATTGTTCCTCAGAAGCTGCAGCCGGACCTATTGCTGGCAACACGGCCACCAGCTGTGGCTCCTGGGGACAGGGCACAGCTCTGGCACTGCCGAGTGGCAGCCAGCTGGGAACAGGTCCATGCCCTTCCCTCCCACTCACAGAGCCACCTAAGAGAGGCAGCTGCAGAGACGTGGGTCTGCTGGAGGGATACATACGTGGGGCTGGGGCCCCCTCTGTTTTGGGACCGTGCCAGGCAAAGGATGTGGGCCCCTTTCCTCTTTCCCAGCTCTGCTCTGGGTTGGCCCCAGCTCTGCCACACCAGTGCTGTGTGCCATGGGCTCCTTCTGTGAGGAGCTCAGCACCATTCTCAAGGACATGTGCTCCCCACAGGGACCATTCTGGGGGCTGCTTCACCCTCACAGACGTGGGGACATGGGAAGACTACCCATCTGCAGCTGTGGGATGCTGGCCTGCATGTCCCAGATGAGTGCTCCCTGTTCAGGTGAGGGCTCCAGAAGGGGAGCAGCAGCAGGAGGAAGAGATGAAGCAGGAAAATGTCTGCTTGGGGCCATGATGCCCTATGCCTAGTTGTTATTTCATCTTTGTCCCAGCACCAGTTTAGCTGGTGGGAACTGCTGGCTGTTTTCCCCATGGCAGGGGAGAGAGATCGGGGAGATCAGATTTACTGGGTATTCTGATCATGGCTGGTGAGCTTTCAGACACTCTAGATGTCCCTCAATCATCAAGAGACCTGACAAAGTCTGTTTCCCACTCTCCCTGAGGGTTGGAGACTCTGTTGATCCCTCACTGTCACGTGCTACAGTCCAAAAGCAGACCCAGGTGATGCTAGGAGGTGACAACCACCAGAGCAATAGCTTGTCCTGTCCTGCCCTGCCCCAAACCCTCATGGGTTTGCCCCAAACACTGGTGGTCCTGCTCCCCTCAGCTGGGCTTCAGCTTTTACAGCTGGGACAATGCAAGCAATGTTTCCTAAAAAGCCTGAGAGCACAGGGCCCCTGCTGAAGGCTGACAGGAGCTGACCATTTGGTCACAGAGTCTGGAGCCTGCACTGACCATGGACAGCTGAAGCTGGCCCTGTTTAGCTGGGATCTGCTGGGGAAAAAGAAATTGGAGCGGCCTCTCTGGACCATTCCCAGCTGGCACTGGCAGTCACCCCGAGTGCACGAGGTCCCTCGGGAGGAGAGCTGCTGCCTGGTCCCATGGCCCCCAGACCTGGCACCAAGCACTCCCTGGAGCCAACACAAAAACCTGCTCCCTGGGAAGAGGTGGCTCAGGAGCAGCCTATAATAATGTACCATATAATTACTGTGCATTAAAGGGTATAATGCATATTCAAACATGCATTTAACTTTCAGAGCAAGCAGGTGAGTGAATACGCATGTTATAAAATACACGTATTTAAGTAATGTGTAATTAATGGGGCAAAACAGTCAAAACTATTTATTACTTCTGGGAACAGAACAACTTTCCAAGCATTTTAATTACTGCAGCATTATTTTGAAAACAAAGATAGCAGTCAGTCTTTCACATTCTCTCTCTTTTTCCCTAAAGAACAGAAAAACTATGTTAGAACTTAACATTCCTGTGTGTAGGAGGGAAATGCTGAGCAAAAAAAAAAAAAAGCATGCAGAGCCCTGGGAAGGTTGTGATGAAACAAATTACTGCAGCAGGAGAGCAATAAATAACTCTACAAAATAGATCTTACATATGTAACATATATTGTATTATATTATATATATATTATACAGAATTTGCAAAAACCAACCCCGGCTTCTATACCCACTCTGGCAAGCTGGAGCTGCACTTTGAGGGATGTACAGGGATTGCTGTGGGGAGTAGCACTGTGAGGAGCAGTGCCACAGGGACTCTGCACAGCACTGGCGCAGGTACTCGGCAGGGGTGGCACTGCCACATCTTGCCCTCCTGGCCAGGATGTTGGCCATCCCCAGGCAGTGAGAGGTCCCAGCCACATGCCTTTGGTGGCACCCATGGTGGCAGCTGGCACCACAGCACCATCCCCTGCCAGCCTCTTCTCCTGTTGCCCAGATGTCGATGTCCCAAGTCCTTCCTGGAGCTGCTGGCACACACCCATCAGCCTGCAGAACGGGGAGCACTCACCTGGGACTTGCAGGCCAGCACCCCACAGCTGCAGATGGGTAATCTTCCCATGTTCCCATGTCTGTGAGGGTGGAGGGCTCCCCAGCACCACAGTGTCCTTCCATGGGCTGTGACATGGAGAGGCTGCTGGAGGGGTCAAGGAAAATGCTTCTCCTATGCATGACTGAGCTGCACAGGCCAAACCAAAGGGATGGGCTCTGTACTGGCTAATTCTTACCTGGATTTCCATGCTGAAGCACAAGAAGCCATGTAATAAAGTCTTTATTTGCTTCCCACACCTTCATGTTATCAATCCTGGACCGTTTCCAGGCACAGCCCCACAGCCATGAGCACCCTGAGGACCCGTATCCCACTGGAGACAGTGGAGCTTCCCATGATATGCTTTTCTGTCCCTCACTGCTCTTCCCTTCTGCAGAGGGACACAAGGCCCAACCAGCACTCTGAGACTGCAGCAGGGCCAGCAGCGCCTGAAGCTCAGGTAGAGCAGCCATGGAGCAAAGCCTGTACCTTCCCAGGCTTCTCCTCTTGTGCAGAGCTGCTCCACACTGCTTCTGCCTGCACCCAGAGACCCAAATTCCCCCTTGTGCTGTGCTGCCCCAAGCACCTTCCACACATCCCACCCACAGTGGGAGCGTAGCTTCCACCAACAGGGAAAAGCAGCCACTTAATTAAATACATTTCTTTTCATTTTCGAGGAGCTTTCTAAATTTATGCTAATAGCTGAGTGCTTCTGAGTCGTAGGCTGACAACACACCAGGTCATATTTTGCATTAAAATACATGAATCCAAAATGAAAATATTGGCAGATTTGGCATCCAGCAGTCCATTGGGGAAATGCCCTACTCGGGCACTTCCAACAGTATATTGCATCTAGAGCAGGTCAGAGTGTCAGCCTGGCTGCTCACACAGCACATGACCACATGGAAAAGGTCCCTTTTAATTCTTAAAAGAAAAGCAGTTTAATCATTGTGAGGAACTATACCTTCAGGGTATCATTTCAAAAATACAGGCAGAGATTAGGAGGGATTTGTGAGATTGTGTTTATTCCCAATTTAAGTGCTTTCCATAAATTAATTATAAAAGCAAGCCCAAACCAGTCAGAAGTACACTGGGAAATTCTCAGAGTGCTAGTCATTTTCATGCACTAATATTCATGCCATCTGCCTGCCTTTTTTCAACATTTTGTCTAAATACTCTGTGGTTATCCTCATCCTGCTTTCCTTGGCTGTGCCCTGTCCCTCTGCCCCCTGCCCCGCTGCAGGTACGGCCCAAAGCACACTGCTGTGCTTCCATTGAGAGCATTAAAAAGAGGAAGTCGTGTTTTGGCAATTGGAAAGTTGTCACCCTGCGGGCACAGGCTGTGGGTTTATTCCCATTTATAGGATTCACCAGTGGTCCTGGACAAGCCCTCACCCCAAAGGTTGCACGAGGCACTAAGGTTGATATGGCCACTGTGAATTCACTCCAGGCAGAGCTTTGAGCCTTCTTTTAAAGGCCTCTTCTAAGAGAGAATTAAAATATCACTCCTAGAACAGCATCATTTCAGTTGCTTCCAGATACAAAATCCCAGCTATGCCTTAAGGAGGATTAAAGAAACCAATGTGGTTGAAATCCCCAAAGGGATCAGTATGTTTTTCCTGTCTACAGGAGACCTCTGAAAATGCTTTCAATATAACCTTTTAGCAACAGTCTGACAGCCCAAGCACACTCCTGCCCCACAGTGAAGGTGAGATTTTACCTGGCTGATGGGCTCCTGAGCATTGCAGAGCCTGAGGCAGCAGCGAGGCACACGGGGACGTGGGCAGAGCAGGGCCACAGGGTCCAGCAGGGACATGGGAACACAGTGGGGATGTGGTCTCAGCAAGGGGGAGAGAGGGCACAGGTGCAGCAAGAACACAGGGATGTGGGCACAGCAAGGCAAGAAGGAAGCTCCAGCTGGGACAGTGTGGGAAGATCCACGGTCCTGGGCGTTTTGGGCCCCAGCTGGGTGGGCAGCGTGCTCTCATGTGCTGCTCTGCGTCCCTCTGCCCGAGGAACTGGGGGGGACAAGACTGACAGGTCCCCACGCTACTGGGGATGCACTGTGGTGCTGCCAGGCTGGCTGGTTCAGCTCAGAGTGGCCCCTTCCAGCCAAAGATTGCTGGTTTTTTCAGGAACAAATCCAGGCAGGGGTCACACACCCCTGCCCAGCCAGCACTGCTGCCATGCCTCTCACAGCACCAGGCACTCAGTCGGGGAGCAGGTGGGGATTAGGGACACAGACACCGTACTTTGGGGTATGAAAGGTGCCGGAGGGAACAGCAGCAGAACCAGCCCCTGCCCCATGGCACGGGGGACGGCTGAAGGGCGCTGGGGGGGAACACCTGCATGGACCCACTTGCTGGGGTGAGGGGCACATGGAGCCCCTGGCACGGCCCTGCTGGTCCCCAGCTCCCCAGCACCACTGCTGGCACACAGCCTTGTCCCTGGGAGCACACAGCCCGTTCTGGAATGGGAGTGCAGATTGTCCATTAACCAGGTGGGTCCCAGCAAACAGGCTCTGGGAGGTGGATGACAAACTGTGGGCATGAGTCCTGCTGGAACATGTCCCATCACCAGTCCTCAGGGCTTCTCCTGACCAGTCTGCATAAATCCCCAGGGAATCAGCCTCAATCACTGCACTCCCTAGAGAGCCACAGCTCCTCCTCAAAACTCAGAGTGGGTGAGACAGAGTGCTGTAGCATGGATTAGAGTGGCATGGCATGGCAGAGACCCAGCCATTCTCTGGCTTTTTGCAAGGGGCTGCCACACCTCCACACTCCTGTATCCTCTGGAGAGCTGCCATCTCTGCTTGGGGTGGCTGGTGTTGGCCTTCAGAGAGGGGAAGCTGGTGGTTTCATCTGTCCCACCCTGACATCCATCAAACTCCAGCTGTACCAGAGAGGGTGGCATTCCCAGCTCTGCCAGTGTCCTTCCCACTTGGCAGCAAGAGAGGGATATGGGAGTGTGGAAGCCCACACCTGGGTGGCAGAGAGGGGTGGAAGAGTAATGGGTGTCCCATTACCCATTCCTCTCCATCTCTTCCAGCTCTCTTTGAAAGGTTTTCAGTTTCCTAGAGGTGGGACAGTCAGGTCTGCCTGCAACAAATCACAGGGTGCAAACAGAATTAGGCATTTACATACGCGTGTGGGTTTTATCCAGAAAACGCCAAAATGGGAAACAAGGGATGGTTATCCAGAGCCAGGGTGGCTCTGCTGCCAAGGGCCCCTGAGAGATGCAGCACAGCACCATGACCTCACCTTCAAGAGGGACCGGGGGAGGGGGGCTGGGAGGCTCCACACCTGAAGCCACGGTGAAGGAGACAGTTTACAGGTGCTTTCAATTGATAAAAACACGTTGTGGCTAGAATTGTGCACTTTGTTTTGTAAATAAACCCTCTCTGGGGGTCTCCATCTCTCTGGTGCCACTGGGGGCACTGGCCCAGAGCTTGGAGTTGCCGAAGTGTCTGAGGGAATGACTCCACCATATCCACTGGGACCGGGAAGCAGGATGAGCCTGGAGTCGTCACACTGGAGAGCAGGTACTCCCGACACTAATCCATACTGATCAGGAAGGCAGATAAAGTGTCAGCTCGAATGATACCCAGCTCAGCAGGACAAAACAAACTTTCAAGCAATTATTAAAAAATAAAACCAAATCTGCTGGCATAATCTGACAGCATGCTGATGGTACATCATGACAAAGGGAAATCCCACCTGGAGCAGCAGAATGAATCCCACATGGAGCAATATTCTGGTGTATATACCTGGGACTCCATGTTCTCTCTGCCCACAAATGTGTTGTCTTTACCTGTCTGCTTCTATGTTCTTTTCAAGAGACAGCACAGCTGTGTTAACTATCAAGCTCATGGTTCCCTTGGGCTCCCCTGCCCTGTACCTGCAGTCACAGAATGTGTTCAGATCAGGTCTCCAGACAATTTAAAACTGGGTTAATTAATGAGCAGAATCTGTTCAGCGTAGTGAGAGGTGGTAGTTGACCCATTCCTAGCCTCTGGGGCACCCCAAAGCTGCCACCAGAGGCTGTGGGGGGGGAATTCATGCCAAAACAGCACCCGACGTTGTGTGCGTGTAAGAATGTACATACCTGTATATGCAGGTGTGTGTGCACACAGACCTGTCTGTGTGCAAGAGTGTGTGCACAGATGTGTGCATGCACGTGGATATCACAGGACCACAGAATCCATTAGGCTGCACAAGAACTCTGACACCACTGACTCCCACCTTGTCCCCAGCCCAGAGCACTGAGTGCCACGTCCTGAGTTCTTCCTTGGAAACCTCCAGGGATGGGGACTCCAAACCTCCCTGAGCAGCCCCTGCCAAGGCCTGACCACCCTTTCCATGGGGAAATTCCTGCTGATGTCCAACCTGAGCCTCCCCTGGCCCAGCCTGAGGCCGTTCCCTCTCCTCCTGTCCCTGTTCCCTGGGAGCAGAGCCCCCGGCTGTCCCCTCCTGTCAGGGAGTTGTGCAGAGCCAGAAGGTCCCCCTGAGCCCCCTTTGCCAGTGCAGGAATATCCACATGTCCGTGGATGGACACCCACACACACCTGCAGGGACGGACACACCTGCCCGCTCAGGTACGGGCGGCTGAGCGCAGGGCGCGACCCGGCCGGGGGCGGAGCCGGGGCGGGGTGAGGCGGGGCCGGGGCGGGCTGTTCCGGTCCTTCCCGCGCTGTTCCGGGCCGTCCGGGGCTGTTCCGGTCGGTCCCGCGCTGCTCGGTGCCGTGGGGGCGGTGGCGGGCGCACGGGCGGCTCGGGCGGCGGCAGCGGCCATGTCGGTGTTCGTGACGCGGCGGATCCCGGCCGAGGGGCTGCAGCTGCTGTCCCAGGCCAGCGGGTGAGCGCTGCCGGTGCCGCCGCAGAGCGGGGTCACTGCGGGTCCCGGTCCCGGTCCCGGGGCGGGTGCCGGTCCCGGTGCGTGTCCCGGTGCGGGTCCCGGTGCCGATCCCGGTGCCGGTGCGGGTGCCGGTGCCGGTCTCGGTCCCGGTGCGGGTCCCGGCGCCGGTGCCGGAGGCTGACGGCGCCGGTGCCGCCGCAGGTGCCGTGTGCGGCAGTGGGACTCGGAGGAGCCGGTGCCGCGGGCCGAGCTGCTGGCGGGCGTGGCGGGGACGCGCGGGCTGCTCTGCCTGCTCTCGGACCGCATCGACCGCGAGGTGCTGGACGCGGCCGGTGCGTGCGGGGCCCCCTGCTCCCCCTCCACCATCCCCCGCGCCTGCGGGACAGGCACGGCAGCGCCGACGGTGTCTTACAGGGCCCGACCTGAAGGTCGTCAGCACTTTGTCCGTGGGCTTCGACCACCTCGCCCTGGATGAGATCAAGAAGCGGTAACGCTGCCCCTCTCCTCCCCTGCTCTGTCCCCTGCCGGCTCTGACATCTCCTGGTCCAGCCCTCCCCCTGCTCTGACCCCCGCCATGATTTGTTCCCTCTCCCATGCTCTGCACTTCCCTGCACTGTCCCCGTGGTTCTGGACCCCTTCCCCCGACACACCCCACATTCCACTGGTCCCTTTTGGCGGAGGCTTTCACAGAGCATGGGGCTGGGTGGGGCCAGCTACCTGCACCCCTCTATTGCTGGATCATGGCTGGGGTCACCCCAACTGCACCAGGGCTGGAGAAGTGCTTGGCTGCTGGACCGAGGCAAGGACTGACTGGGGAGAGGATGTGGCAGGAGGGCTGAGAGCCAAAGGGATGTCCCTGGGTGCCTGGGACAGGCGCAGTGCTGGCACCCGGCCTGGGGATGCCAGGGGAGCACCCCAGGGTGGCCCCAGAGCCTCGTCTGGCCTGGCAGGGGGATCCGTGTGGGGTACACCCCCGATGTGCTGACCGACGCCACCGCCGAGCTGTCCGTGGCCTTGCTGCTGTCCGCGTGCCGCCGGCTGCCGGAGGCAGCGGAGCAGGTGAAGAGGTGAGTGCCCGCTGTGGGTGGCCCCAGGGCTGTGCCACATGGGCTGGTGGCGAGAGGCCGAGGCCAGAGTTTCATGCAGCTCACGCCGAGCACCTGGGCTGGTCACCGAAGAGCTTTCCATGACACCTGTTCCTGTCCCACTCTCTCTGCCAGTGGTGGCTGGACAACATGGAAGCCCCTGTGGATGTGTGGATATGGCCTGTCTGACAGCACCGTGGGCATCATTGGATTGGGCAGGATAGGTAAGTGCAGTTCAGAGAGCAGATTTCTGTTCTCCAGCAGTGGCAGGATGGGTTTGGAGCCTCACCTTCAACCTGGACTACTGGAAGGTGCCCCTGCTAGAGGTGGGAGGGTTGGAACGACATGGTCTTTGCAGTCTTTTCCAACCCAGGCTGTCCTGAGGCTCTGGTGGAGCTCACCTGTTTAAACCCCATGAGCACAGTGAGGGGAGCTGTGCAGAGCCTCTCCCAGCAGCTGTACTGGGTCATCAGCCTCAGCCTTAAAGCCTCAGGTGTTCCTGTGCTTCCAGCACCTCCAACCCCTGCAGCAATCTGTACCTCCTCCTGGTCCTCGGTCAAACAATTGCAGTGGCAAAGTCCACACGACACTCCATCCAGCTGTGGACTTTGCCAGCAGGCAGCCGCTCCTGTCCTTGCTCCCGGGGCAGTGTGCTCCCAAGGGGAGTCATGTGCTCAGTGTCCCTGGGCCCCTTTCCACAGCAGAATGTCTCCAACCCCACCCCACGGTCAGGAAGGAGTGATCCCACTGCAGCAGTGCTGCCGTGGCTTCGTGTGCTGGTCCCCACACGTGTTGTGGAGCCACAGCAGCCCAACGCCTTTCTCCCTCACTCTTAGGACAGGCAGTTGCCCGGCGCCTGAAGCCATTTGGGGTCAGGAAGTTTCTGTACACTGGCAGTGGCCCAAAACCGGAGAGTGCAGCGGAGTTTGGGGCTGAGTTTGGTAAGGACGGCACCAGGGCAGGGGTGGTGTCAGTCATCAGTCATGGAGCACCATGGGTGGGACAGCTTCTGGGGGGTCACTCACAGGGTTTGTCACCTGCAAGGTGGGCCAGTGGAGGGAGGGCACAAGTTGGGGGATCTGGGGGACTCCTGGGCGTACCCAGTGTGAGGGGGCAGCAGGGGGAGGAGTCTCATGTCCCAGATATGCCCCACAAGGGAGTGGGGGGTGGCAGGGAGGACCCTGCCTCCTCCAAGCCAGGCGAAGGCTGGACGTCCAGGGGTTCATCAGACCACTGTGAGAACTCCAGGCTGCAGCTGATCCTGCCACTGTTCCCCTTCCCTGTGTCCGTGCATTGGGGATTTTCTGTCAGTTTCATTCCCACAAGGAAGTTGGACACAGTGAACAGAGGCAAAATGTGACAGCTGCTGCTAGGAGGAGGGGAGGGTCTCATGGACTGTCCCCGTGGGCTGACTACTGAGGTGTCGTGCTTGGAGGACAGGAGGGGCTGCAGTTGCCCCTGGAGTTCTGCTGAGGGAAGGTGCTGGCTGCAGTGGGATGTTTCCATGTTTCCTCCCTCAGTCCCACTCACGAGGCTGGCCGAGGAGTCGGACTTTGTAGTGGTGACTTGCGCCCTGACACCAGCTACCCAGGGGATGTGCAACAAGGACTTCTTTGGCAGGATGAAGAAGACTTCTGTGTTCGTCAACACAAGCAGGTACTGGCAGCCCAGACCCGTGCCTGGGAGAGTGGCTGTTGCCCTTCCACACTGTGAGTGTAGGGGGATCTGCTGGGCAATGAGTCCAGACAGCACATACAGCCTTCATGGCTGCAGCCACTGGGAACATCTGCCCACGGACCCTTGGGGTTAAGCCAAAGGCAAGATAAATTACTCAGGGAGCACCCAGCTCTTCCCCACACCGTGGGCAGCTGGAGCAGGAGCAGCTCACTGCTGGGAGGTTCAGGCACATCCAGAGAGAATCTGACCTCTGCTTAGGCAGCCCTGGTGGGGTCCCACTGCCTCTGTGCCCCTGGGAGCCTGCGGGACCCCTCAGCAGTGACGCCAGCCTCTCACCCCTCACGTTTGCAGGGGGGCTGTGGTGAACCAGGAGGACCTGTACGAGGCATTGGCCCATGGCCAGATCGCCGCCGCCGGCCTGGATGTCACCACACCAGAGCCACTGCCGACTGACCACCCCCTGCTGTCCCTCAAGAACTGCGGTGAGTGTCTGGGGGAGTGGGCAGAGTCCTCCTCCAGCAGGTGCTGCCTTGGGGGCCCCGTGACAGGTGTGACAGGGACTCCTGGTCCCCCTTAGTCTACTGGTGGCAGTGGGCACTGGAGCTCAGGACAGGCAGATCAGTTCTATTGACGTGGGCTGCTGTACAATGCAGGGAGCTGCTGTGGAGTAAAATCTCATCAACATGATGTCAAACAAGTGTGGGAGGTGTTTTAATTTTCCAGAAAACCATTGAGATAAGCTCAGTTTTAGTACCTTTGTGATGGCTCTTCATTCAATGTGTGAAATTCACAGAGGATCCGGTATCAGCAGGTGCATGAATGAGAAACCAATTCCCAGCTCAGGCCCAGCTCAGGTATTCTGTGGGCTCCTGAGCACTGTGCTAGAAAAGGTTCCCACTGGCTAAAAATGGGCTGCTGAGTTTGCCTGGAGGAGTCTTGGTCTTGGGAGCACTGCTGGGCTGGCCTGGCTGCCGTGAGCGTGGGCAGCCTGTTAACCTGGATAGTTCCAGGCATTGGGAAGGTGGGGGGTTGCAAGTCCAGGACTGAGACCTGTCTTCTCTGGAGGAGGATGATGCAGGTGAAGGATGGCTAGGAAGGATCTTGCTTGCTTGGCCAGTGTCACACAGGATGTCCTCCCTCCTGGGGGAGGGGGTTTCTGGCGTAGGAAAAGTATGTTCCAAAAAGAAACCATAGGGACATCCATGAAAATTTTGAAATGCCCGTGACTAAGTGTCTGTTTCTGAAACATAAACCTGTAACTGTTGTTTTATCTTTTGCTAAAACTCATTTTTCAATTGTGTGCATTGTCTCTCAAAGTAGGCAGTGTGAGGAGTGATAAGGGCAGAGGCTTTCTGGAAATAATTGCAGGACTTGGAGATTTGAGAGCTCTGAAACAATACCAGGCAGGACATAATTCATACACGTGTATTTATTGAATACATTACTTATAACAGTAATACTACATATTTATTAATGCACAAATAACATCTACGTGGATACTGTACCTTGACAGCCCTGAAAGGGGCTGTTGGGCGTGTGTGAAGGTGAGAGGTGAGCAGTGTCCCTCCCTGTCCCTGCAGTGATCCTGCCACACATCGGGAGTGCCACATACGCCACGAGGAGCACCATGGCAGTGCTGGCAGCCAACAACCTGCTGGCCGGGCTGCGAGGGGAGCCCATGCCCCACGAGCTGAAGCTGTGAAGGCCAGGCCCTGCTCCAGCAGCGCCGTGGGACGGACGCAGTGTTGAGGGCCAGCCTGTGTCCCCTCCCCTGCGGTGGCCAGGAGCCATTAAAGAGTAGCAGCCAATGTGTCGTGCTGGTGTTATTTGAGAACAGGGAATGTGGTGGAGCACACTGCGGGTGCCAGAGGGGTTGGCCCTGGAGGGGGGAGTGCTTGTCGTGCTGGAACTACCATAAGGGAGCTGCTGCAGCAGCCTCCGTCCTCAAAACCTGGCTCCTGGTCACAGTGAGAGGCCAGAAGTGCCTTACCTGGGCTTGTAGCCGGGAAGGGAGGAAAGGTATCAGCTTTGTTCACGCAGGCTGCTGCTGCCACAGGAGCTGCTGCCAGCCCACACGTCAAATGGTCCTATGGAATCGGTGGCACCGCATGATCCTCTGCCTGAGGGGTCTAAAGCAAAACACAAAACAGGCTTGTGCAGCTCCCCAGGAACCTCCAGCTATGCCTTTTCCTGGAACCAATTCCAGGCACAACTCCAGCGTGGTTGGCAAACTGGAATTCACTGGGAGGTTCTGCTACCCCTTTGTAGGTTCTGGCTGCAGCTCCTCCCCTCATGTTTCTCAGATGTGCAGTGACATTTGTTGGTGCAGAGAGCCTGAGCAGGGCCTGAGCCTCCAGCTGCCAGGAGAGGCCTGATGGGCACATCTCGAGGGCTTTGGGGATTCATGTGTCCTGCAGCCACTGTCCCACTTCCATAAAAGGGGGCTAAACCTGGAGCCCACCTCTCAGTGCCACTAATCACAGAATCATGGAATGGGTTGGGTCGGGTTGGAAGGGACCTTATGGATCATCTCATTCCACCTGACCTGCCACGAGCAGGGACACCTTCCACTATCCCAGATTGGTCCAAGCCTTGGACACTTTCAGGGTGTGGACAGCAACAGCTTTGACAATCCTGGGGTCCAGCTGCCCATCCTGCAGGACGGGGGTGGATCTTTTCCCGGGGTGTGCACTGGCCTTGCCATGGCCCCTCCCCATGTGCCCTCCCGTCATCGGTGACCATGTGGCAGGCAGGACAGCCCTGTCACAGACCAGTCACGGCCATGCAGTGCTACCCACCCCAGCCACCCCACAGGTGTCCCCATAGTGTGATGTAGAGGTTCCTCTCACCAGTATTAAGCCATCCTCCTTCCAGCTCCGCATGCTCCCAGTCCTCATTGCCAGGGAACACGCTGAAGAAGAAAACACCTGGACACAGGTTCCTTTCGAGCTGTGGCTCTCCATCAGCCATCCTCCTCCCTCCTCTGCCTCCCAGTCCCATCACACCACTCCATGGTGTCCAGGCCCACAGAGGAACACACAGCAACCCCTGTGGCATGTCCAGGTTGAACAGTGGTGCCAATGGCTGACCCACCCCGCTGAGATGGGGTTTTCCCACCTCTCTGCTCCAGGACAAGCCCCATTGCCCTGCAGCCACCTGTGCCTTCTCCCCTATGCCTTCACCTTAGCAGGGGACAGACAGGGAACGAGTGCTTTTTGGGGATGGCAGCACGAGGGAGCGAGGAGTATGCAATGGGCAGGAGGGAAGTGTCCTGGGGTGAGCAGCTGGCAGCACCATAATCCTGGTGTGAGGAGGGAGCCAGGGCACAAAGCCTGTAACGGGAGCTAAAGCTCACCCAGCACACTCTGGTCTTCTGTCCCACAGCAGAAGTAGCCAGAAATAGTTCTGGAGGTTTGAGCAGGAAAGGCTTGTTGGCCAAGGCAGTGGGGAGGAAGGGATTATGCTCTCGGTTGTCCCAGCTGGCTGGGGAGTTTCCAAACTGCCCAGTGGAAATCAGGAATGACTTTGCTGTGAAAACCTAGGGCACGAGTCCCTAGGGAACTCACTAATGGGAACTCACTAATCTCCAAGACTCCTTAGTGTCGACACTGAAGATTCTGCTGCTGGTGGAGCTGCTGTGACGCTGAAGGATGGTGACAGAATATCCGAGAGGTTCCTGTGATCCCTCATGATGACAGGGAATGACCTGGGGCCTGAGCAGGGGTGTCAGATTCCCCAGGAGCATTAAGAAATAAATACTTAGAAATAGGTAAATCAGCTGCCACAGGGACTGGAGCACTGGGCTCAGGCATCCATCTCAGAACTGGTGCTGTGTAGGTATTACTTCACTAACAAAAGTTCTTACAAAGAATTCTGCTGCGGACAAATTACCAAGGTCAGGTTTTTACGATCCCTTTTGCAGTCACAATTTTTTCTGTACAGGCTGGTGTGGAGAGCACCAAACCAGTGAAGCCAGTCAGACACAGCAACACAAAAAAGTAGGGTTTATTTCCAGGTGTTTCGTAACAGACACCCCGACACCCCCATGCGAGATCCCACTTGCAAAGTTCAATTATGAGGGCAATTCAGTGGCATAAGCTCTCCAGGCTGTGGGGTGAGACACCCTCCACTAGAGCGGGCAGCTCAGGCCCCAGGTGTTTATTTATGCTAGTCCCAGGAATTTATTGCTTCGTTCAGGAAGACTCAGCCACAAGGCACCTGCAGGCTCCAGGCCTGCAACTGCCCCTCTGCACGTCAACTGACAATGAATTTTAAAACTGCTGCTTCCAAAAATGCTCCAGACAAGCTTTTTCTCAAAGAAAGAATACAGAAGTCCTCCTGCACTGATATTCCACATTAAAATTTTTATAAAAATAGTTCAAAAGTCCAGTTAAGTGTTTATCTGCTCATATTAGTTCCTAATTAGTCTCCTTGCGCAAAACATTGTAACAGTTCAACAAATTTGGATGTGCTATGGAAAACAGAAAATGAAAAAAAAAAACAAGCCTTGTTTTTAAAAAGCAAAACACTAGAAATGCAATGAAGATGAAACAGTGTTACTTAATAAAGCAACACAAGAAAATAATAAAGTACAAAATACTGCATTTTATTGTTGTTTGGGAGAGTGTTGATGCAGCTCAATGCTGTTAGTCCCCAATACTGAAATTATTTAAAACAAAACACAGCATATCCCACTGCTTTTAAAAAGTGTTATTTTAATGCTTAAAAAAAAAACAAGAGCCTGAAATATGACCACTAGGTAAACCCTATAACAAAATATGAACATTTTAAAAGAATTAATCCAACCATCTCCTGCATTTCAGCATTCCTCATATGGTCAAGGTGCAAATGACATGCTGACAGGGCAGGTGCAGGGAATCCTCTGTCACACCCGAGCAGAAGGACACTCGGCACCCTCACCCAGCCCCTGCTCAGCTGAACAGCATTTATCATCAGCAGAAGTGCTCTGAAAGTTTATTTTAAAACTTAAGAATGCTGAGCACCAGTTCATGTGCACCTTTGACAAGGAAGAAAGGAGACTGCAGGCAACGTTAAGTTACGGTGGCACCAAAGAAGAGGAAATTAAAAAGAGATTTACATGACTCACATGCTGAATGACAAATTTCTGCTGCACGTGTACAGTGCCATTTTTTAAAACTAAATTTACATTAGCTTTTCTTAAATGTATGGGGGAAAAGTACTTTTATGTCACTAGCTTAAGTGGAAGGCCTGGACTGGACAAGGACATTTTACAGAACATGAGCCAGCAGTGCCCTGGCAGCCAAGAGGGCCAGTCACGTCCTGGGGGGTATCACCAGGCAGGTGAGGGAGGGGATTGTCCTGCTCTGCTCTGGGGCAGCCTCACCTCAAGTGCTGTGGACAATTTTAAACACCATCATATAAAAGATATTAAGCTGTTAGAGAATGTCCAAAGGAGGCCATGAGGTTGGTGAGGGGTCTGGAAAGGAAGCTTTATGAGGAGCGGCTGGGGGCACTTGGTTTGCTCAGCATGGAGCACACTGAGGTCAGACCTCACTGGGGTCTTCAACATCCTCCTGAGGAGCAGCAGAAGGGCAGGTACAGATCTCTTCACTCTCATGACCAGTGACAGGACTTAAAAAAAGGCTTAAGCTAAATTAGGGGAGGTTTAGGTTGGCTATCAGGAAAGGTTTTTCACCCAGAGGGTGGTCTGGCACTGAACAAGCTCCCCACAGACAGGGTCACAACCCCAAGGCTGCCCGAGGTAAAGAAGTGTTTGCACATTCCTCTCAGGCACAAGACGGGATTGTTGGGGTATCCTCTGCAAGGCCAGGAGCAGGACACTGATCCTGAGGGGTCCCTTCCAACTCAGCATACTCTATGATTCTGTGCAATATGGCAAACAAGGATTGCTCCTGACCTAGGAGCAACTTGATCCAAGGACAGATCCACAGCTGCGAAGAGAAGTCACTAAGAGCACAGGGCAGGAAATTAAAGCCTGGAGATAAGAGAAAAAAAAACAATGTGCTCACGCCATAACAGGGACCAGATGGACTGTGGGCATCTGGGAACAGCGAGATACTGTCTTACGTGGCAAAAAAAGCCATCACAAATTCCCTCTCCTTCAGAACAACAGACAAAGACAAGCTCTGTTCAAACTTCTGCGTATATAGAATTGTAACATAGGAGATACAAACTGGTTAAAATACTGCTAGGAATAGCACAAACAAGAGACAGTACTTCACTTACCACTTAATACTCATTTCTACAGAAAAAAAAAACAAAAAACAGCCAAACATCCAGATCTTGCTGTATTAAAGTTATATGTACACCTGGCAGTCCAAAAGTTACCTGTCTGGGATTTAATTTAAGCACCTTGATTACACAGTGTCCTTTACTACAAAACAGCCAAACATACATTCATGATCCTAGAACTATTGTCGTAAGTAGCGTATTTTAAAGCATTATGTCAGACAGGTGCAGCCTAAGCCGTTTTTCTCTTTTAAAGGTAAGGGGTCTGCACCACTGTGCTCACATAATGCAGCAACTCATGTTACAGTAATCATTTAAATGCTTTCACTGTTACAAAATGCTTTAGAGAGGAAAAAAAAAAAAAAAGAAAGGTGCACGTCAGTTTCTTGTTCTCAAACCGTGCTATTTCAGAAGACCCCCGTGCTGTCACCCCTCTGCCCTGCAAAGGGGCTGCTTCGCCGTGGGGGTCACATCCCCATCCCCGCCGCCCGGCTCCCGGCGGCGACACCCGCGAGGTAGGTACCGGATATCCCCAATGGCAGAGCCAAGACTGTGTGTGGCACCGTGGCACGCCGGTGTCTGCCCGCCTGCCGGAGCGTCCCCGCTGGCAGCGAGGCTCCTCCAGGCCAGGGGGAGCAGGTTACAGCAAACTGCTGGGCAGGTTGCTGCTCTGCCACCTAAGGCAGGTGGTCTTAGAGTGTTTGTAGAGGTGGCTGGACTGGCTGAAGCGCTTGCCGCACTTGAGGCAGGCGTAGGGCTTCTCCCCCGTGTGCACACGGATGTGCTTCTTGCAGTCCGTGAGCGTCAGGAAGGTCTTGCAGCAGATCTTGCAGGCGTACTTGCGCGCGCCCTCCACCACCAGCACGTTGTGCTCCGACAGAGCCTTCTTGCACTTGGACAAGACGTCTGCGGACGCCCTGGTCAGCTGCGGCGGGCCCGGCTGCGACAGGTGCCCGCTCTCGAAGGAAGTGCTCCCGTTCATCATCAGCTGGGAGCCGGACGAGCTCTCCTGCAGCTGCGAGCCCCGCACGGACGTCACCACGGGCATCTTGGGGGCAATGCGGCGGTAGCCAGGAAAGCCGCCAGCTCCGCCTCGCACTGAGCCCATCATGGCCCGAGACAGCGAGTGCAAGCCCAGGCCTGAGCGTGGGAAATCCATGCTGAACTGCTCTGCTGCTCGGTAGCCGGAGGTCTGCACGCACGGCAGACCCATCACATCCTGCATGGGCCTCACAAAGTGGGAGTCCGTGGGCTCACTGAACGGGTTCTCCACGTGAGAGACGGCAGTAGATGAGTGGCCACCGGTGGGCCCTGACTCTGGGCTCATCAGGTAAGAGGCATCACTGTCCATCCTGCAGTCACTGGTGGTGTTGGGAATGTTGTCGTCGTTATTTTGGCTGGCACCAAAGCCACCTCCCCTGTTCTTATTCAAAAAATTTGAAATGCTGAAAGAAGACTTGTGTTCCAGGTTGTTGGACACCTCCATAATGTGGATGTCTCCCACCCTATCGGTGCTGGACTGAGGGTCCGAGAAGCTGCGGTCACTGCTCTCAGGACTCAGCTCTATCTTCTCTGCGCTTACCACTCCTCCTTCCACCTCCACAGACTCGCTGCCCTCTGCCTGGGAGGTGACATCGCTCACCTCATCCTGAGGCTCTGGGGAGCTCAGGGGCTCAGACTTCACCACCACTCTCATGTGCTCCTTCTCGTTCAGGCTGACCTCCGGATTTTCACATGGGAAGTTGCTCTTCTCGGCAGCGGCCTCCTGGTCGAAACTGGTTTCCACTTGTGTGGCCTGGGACGCCATGGACATCTGGGAGATGTTTCCCCCACCGTTGTCTGACTGGCTGGGCACTTGAGCATCCTCCTGAGCGCCAAAAGACTGGTCGAACATGATCGTGTTGTCCTCCTGGTTATCAGCGACACCGTCGGCCTTGGAGTTGTCCACAATCTTCAGCGAGTCTGGAGAGAAGAAATCTTCGCGCGAGTGCACGACGGGCTGCCCGCTCTCAGTGGCCACGTCGGACACGGGCTCCTCCATGGCGGGCCGGATGCGCTGGCGGGTGCGCTCCTCGGAGGACTGCTTGCGCTTGTGCAGGCGGCGGATGGGGAAGGCGGCGCGCTGCTCCAGCCCGCCCCGCAGGGCCGGGCCCATGGCGCCGGGCGGCTCCTCGGCGCCCTGCGAGGAGCCCAGCGCCGAGCTGACGATGCTGAGCCCCAGCTGCTGCAGCATGAAGGAGCGCTGCAGCCGCGCGCTCTGCTCCTGCGCGCGCTCACTTGGCGGCGACAGCGGCAGCGTCCGCGTCGTCAGGTAGTGCTTGCAAGCCTTCACCACGGAGTTGAGGTGCAGGTGGGAGGCGGCCAGCAGCACGTCCATCACATTGCTCTCCCCCAGCATGAGCGTGGAAGTGTACATCATGTCGATGAGCGCGGCGAAGGCCTCGGCCGTCACCACCTCGCTGTCCAGCTGGATCATGTTCATCGTCTGGTCGCCCTCGGCCACGGTGAAGAGCGCGCGGAAGTGCGTGCTGCAGGCGGCCAGCACCGAGCGGTGCGCCTTGAAGTGCCTGTTTCCCACCACGATGACGCAGTCGCACAGCTGCCCATGGAGCCTCTGGTAGTTGAGCTGCTGGAAGACTTGTTCAAAGTGCCCTGGGAAATCCATGGTCCTGCAAAACAGAAGAGACCGCTGTATGGGTCACCGAGTTGGTCAGAGGGATGGAGCAGCTCTGCTGTGAGGAAAGGGTGAGTGAATTGGGATTGTTCAGCCTGGAGAAGAGAAGGCTGCGGGGTGATGTAACTGCGGCCCTCCATTTCTTAAGGGGGCTACAGTGAAGGTGGGACAAGACTATTTATGAGAGTCTGCAGTGGAGAAGAAAGGGGAATGGGTTCAAACTCAAAGATGGTAGCAGAAATTGGGATTCTTCCCTGTGAGGGTGGGGAGGCCCTGGCACAGGGTGCCCAGAGAAGCTGTGGCTGCCCCTGGATCCCTGGCAGTGTCCAAGGCCAGGCTGGACACTAGGGCTTGGAGCAGCCTGGGATAGTGGAAGGTGTCCCTGCCTGTGGCAGGGGATAGAACTAGACAAGGTGCCCTTCCAACCCAAATTGTTTTATGATTCTGTGGTGGAAGTCCTGGCCGGGCTGCAGCAAACCAGGCTGTGAAGACGAAAGGTGACAGCTGAAAGACAGACAAACAGAAACTGGTCTGACTTTACCACCACCACATGGGCACAGAATCAAAGCCAGCAGTCTGGAGGACAAGGAAAAGCAGAGAAAATCCAGGTTCTGCCGAAGAGCTGACCTCAGTGCCACCAATGTCACAGGCAGCTGTGCTGGAAACTGGACAATGGGGGTCACCTCACACCCAAGAGTTAAACATTTAATCCTGGTTTGCAAAAAAATCTGATTGCAGTAATAACCTGCTGCCTCCCTCTCATATACTGCTCACACAACTGGGTAACCTTCCACAGAAACACTGGGGCTGCTGGCAAAACAATGTGCTGCTCAACAAGACAAGCTGGCAAGAGCCAGGGGTGGTTTCTTCTTAAACTTTCATTAACAGAACATGAGTCGTATCCTAGCAGATTCATTTCAAGACCACATAGGTGACTTTTGGCAGTATTTTGACTTTTCCTCATGAAGAAATAACAAAGTGTAAGATTTGGTGAGCAGAAAGGCTGCACATCCAAGGCATACACACAGAAGTTCCTGTGCTGATGTTTATTTTCCAACAGCAACGCGACAGCATCAATGGACACAAGACCATAAAGCAGCTAAAAAAAAGTCACATGGCCAGAATTATGCTTTTGAGGAGAGCTCAAATAGAAGGCTGCTGATTCACAAAGTCCATCCTCAAACATGGACGTGTTTGCTGCTTTTTCTTTCCTGCCCATCACTGTCTTTGCTGGCCAGCTCATCGCCCCGCACAGGATATCGCAAGAATCCCAGTGTGTGTCCTTGGATGGAGTCCGAACAGGGAGATCATTCACCAGTTATCGCCTGGAATACTCAGCACGGGGAAAATTAAGTAATTTAGAGCCTTTGAAAACTCCGGAACATTAACTGACTGTGGGATAACTAGGGGTCTCCTGCTGAGAGGTGCTCTTCTCAAGACAGTGCCTTTTTTCCCCGTTTTCTTTCCTTTACGCATCACCTGCAACACCCAAGACTTGTGCCCCTCCCACAGAAGCACCCGCATCCCGGCGCTGCACCAGCACCGCTGAGGACACACCCGGAGACTCCGTTTTGTGTCGCACACGGGACATAAAGGGCAGTCCGGAGAGCCCCGGTCGCGCCCCGACGCCGGGGTCACCGGTCTCCGCCTCACCGCCGCCCCCCGCCCCGCTCACCTGCGGTGTCCGCGCGGGAAGGGCCGTGTGAGGCTCAGGATGGGGACTGGGATCGGGACTGGGATCNCCGTCGGGGATCGCGGCCGGCCCCGGGTCTCACGGGCTTCCTCTCCCGCAGTGCGGTTCGCCAACGGGAAGCTGCGGCACCCCGACTCCGTGCGCTTCACCGTGTACCGGAACCGGGACAGGGCGCATCCGCGGAAGAGGCACCGCAGGATCCTGGTGAGGGGGCGGCGCGGGCGGCGCTGGCCGCCGGTCGCGGTGGTACTGGGATATTGTGGTAGTGGAGCACAGCGAGGCGGTAGGCAGATCACGGCCACAATCGGGTAAAAGTCGCAGCTGCTGTCAATCAGCCCCGTGGGCTGCGGGGCCCGTTAGAACCACAGCGGGAGCGGCAGCCGGGCCCCAGCCCAGGACATTCCCAGGTGCAATCCCCACCCAGCAGTTCCTGCTGCGGAATGCGGAGAGGTTTGACACCGTTCTGCCCTCAGGGCTCAGCAATTCCCACCGGCTGGAGTGAGAAACTCCTCCCTGGGAGGGTGGGGAGGCGCTGGCACAGGGTGCCCAGAGAAGCTGTGGCTGCCCCTGGATCCCTGGCAGTGTCCAAGGTCAGGTTGGACAGGACTTGGAGCAGCCTGGGACAGTGGAAGGTGTCCCTGCCAGTGACCGGGGTGGCACTGGATGAGCTTTGAGGTGTCTTACGACCTAAGCCAGGCTGGGATTCTGTGAAAATCTGTGCTGAGCTTTGAAGCAGATTTTTTTTTAAACTATCGAAGTTTAGGCCAGCATGTTCCACAGGGATGTATTCCACGTGCCATGGTGTCTCTGGGCTCCAGAGGAGTAAGAGCAGGCACTGCCGTGACTGATGAACACTGCAGAGTGGAGCTGGCAGAACACGGACAAGCTGAACCATCTGGGAGTTGCTTCCCAACTGGTCAGGTGTATTTGATAATGAAATCCATTGTGTTCTGTTCACACTGGGAAATCTTCACCAGAGGTGTCTTTGTTCAGCTAAGTTACATTCACAAGGAGATCTCTCAATGAAGAGGGAACTGAGGGTACAATCAGAAGGTGCTTTCTGATGCTGCTGTTAATCTTTACAGCTGCTGCACTCAAGGAATAAATGACTTTTCAGCCCAGATCGTTGTGGGAAATTCACTGCAGCAGAGCAGAAAAACCAACACATTCTCAAAATGCATTGAAAATATGTTTAGGTGTCTGGTACACTCCTGGTGTGTGGGAATTTCAGGCCCAGAACATTCTCAAAATCTTGTGCTTGCTGGCCCAAATACAAAAAAAACCACACAGGATTCGACCTGAGACCTTGGAAAAGGCTTCCAAGTTTAGAGGCCATAAGTAAAAATATGAGTTTGTAATTTAGATAGAAACATATTAAGCTGGGTCGTTTTAAAGTGTAGCGAGTAGTTTGTGTGTCTCTGTATGATTGGATAAGAAAGCTGGCATTGCGGCAAGACATGTGAAACAGTTAAATAGTGGTGTGAAGACATAAACAAACTTTGTGGCAGTAGTTTGTTGGCTTATTAACCTTTAAAAGACCTTGTAACTTGTGGTCTGGGGACGACTGACCACAGACTTTTGGCACATGGTGAAGACTTTCTCACCCTTCAGTGAGACTGCAGCAATAAATAATGCTTTGAAACCTCTTCAGGTGGTCCTGTCTCTTAAAATCCCAACACTGGCAGTGCTGGCTGTGGCTTTTCAGGTGGTGAATTGCAGGCACCTGACAATACTGGAGCTCAAATGAATCCTTGGAAACCTCATTTTACACTGAAGTATTGAGGGGTGGTCCCTGTGAGGTGTTGTGCAAGTCTGCTGTACATACACTCTGCATGTAAATTATGATGCCTGGGAATGCAGAACTTGGTCGCCCTGGGGGAAGCAGAGCAGAGTCAGTGAAGGTTCCTCAGCCCTCTGTTCAAGGAATTCTCCATGTTTTCCCAGGTCTCGGAAACAGAGCGCCTCTCCTACGTGGGGCACAACTTCGGCAGCGAGGTCATGAAGTGCAACTCCCTGTGCAGGTATGGAAAAGGAGCTGGGAGCACAGGCACTGCCCAGAGCTCCTGCTCCCTTCCCTGCACCTGCCTCAGAAGTTTCCACAGGGCCGTGGTGGGGCTCAGAGGATTTGAACAGGAATCTCCAGCTGTTCATGCACATCTTGTGGAAGCTGTGGTCTGTAAATCACAGACCCGTTTGAAAACGTCTTGTGAGGTCTGGGGTGATGATACAGATTTGTGTAGCAGCAGGATGGAGCTTTGTTATTAAGAAATTAGGATGAAGAAATTGTCTTTATCATCCGTTGGTCAGCACTGAAGGGGTCATCATTGTGGGGCCCTGGCAGCTGAGATGTTCTGTAATTCTGTACTTCTGTCAAAACATGTCCATGCTAGCCACAGTTCTGTCTGAGCAGTGAAACCAGGAGAGCTGGATCCTCAGATAGAGCAGTGTCCAGTTTGAGATGCTGCAGCTGAAAAAGGAGCACCAGGAGGTTGTTTCTTCTCAAGTTTGAAGAGATAAATGCAGTTTAACAAACATGTATGGTATGGGTGTTAATTCAGTATTGTTTGTGGGCAGATTTAAGTGCTCTTACCTCTGAACACTGGTGAAGAGGTGGTTCTGGGGGATAAAGTGGTGCTTGCCTGCACCTCTGGAGATCTTGAGCTTGGGAGCTACAGGGAAATTTGGCTGTTGTTCAAGCTATGGCCATCAAGTCCTGGCATAGCAAAAAAAAAGGCAAAAGAAAATAGCAGAACTCTGGCACCTACACTTCACCTAATTCAGTTTTTTTAGGACTTCTGCATATACTTAGAGTAGCAAGTCTTTCTGTTTTTATGTGCCTTGGTAACTTGGTTTATTGTAGCACTGTATGTGCAAGGCAGGAGAGCTGCCAGGATGTGAGAAGACCATGTAATTTAAATCATTTCCACTGCTCTGCCTCTCACTAATCAACTGCCCTCGTTCTCCCCAGGTACTTTGTTGGTGTGTTAGACAAGAACTCTGGGCAGATGGAGGTCTACAATGCTGAAATATTCAACATGCAGCCCCTGCTTTCAGGTGGGAGGTGCTGGGAGTCACAGCTGTTCCGTTGCCTTGTCCTTCTCATTCCTGCCTTGTTCCCTTGGCATAGAGCAAGGACAGTTCCTTCACTTGTGCATGCTGAAAAGGACAGCAGGAGAGGGGAGCACAGCAAGTCCAGAGTGGAGGTTAAGCAGGGAGTGTGGAGGGTGGGAATCACTCACAGAGTGTCACTGCTCAAGTGCAGCCTTGTCTCTGTGTGTGCTCAGCTGAGGGAGGTCTGAGACTATGCAGGAATAGGATCCCTGAATAACAAAAAAAAACCCAGTTTTATGCAGGAGGACTGTTTTTTGTCATTGAACCCAGAATAAGAATCCAAAAGATCACATCTTTTAGTAGCTGATTTTTATCCTGTGCAGCAGGATGTAGGTTTGGCCATAGTCCATGTACTGCACCCATGGGCTTTGTAGCAAAAGCTCCTTTTTTGTTCTAGATTCTTATTTTTGGTGTGTCCTTTAATTAGCCAGGTCACATGGAGGAGATCCTGATGTGCTGTGCCAAGTCTGTCAGTCACAGAGCTGAAGGAATTCCTGTCCTGGCTGCTTCTGTCCAAGCACACTAACTTCTGTTGTTTTATAGATAACTTGCTACCTGACGACACAAAGGATTATCAGAACAAATCCTACAGGGAGAAGGTAAAGTTGAAAGCTGTGTCATATTCTGCTGTGGTTGTCTAGCTGACAGGGGCAGATGCTTGTCTTGAGGCTGGGAGGTTTGGTGTCCTGCAGGGTAAACCTGTGCAGGACCAGTGTTCTCCCTGTGTCCAGGAGGCAGTACAGTCACTGCTTGGCTCAGGAGTATTTTCCTGGTTATTTTAGGCTGGTCACCACCCCAGTGACCTCCTGCCCCTCGCAGACCAGCCCATGCTGCGCTTGCAGGTTTTGCCACGTGAAGAGTTTAAAGCTTTCTTAGAGACTGTGGCTGTGGAACAAGCAGTGGGTTTTGTGTTCTCCTGGGTGCACAGGGTGTTTTAATGTGTGTTTATGTCTTGTGCAGATGGATTTGTGCATTGAGGCCTTCGGAACCAGCAAGCAGAAGCGAGCTCTCAGCTCTCGCCGCATGAACGCTGTGGGCAATGATGTTGTGAACACAGCTGTGACAAAAGCAGCTGCAAATGTTATAGATGCCAAGGGAGTAACAGGTGAGAGGATTCTGTCTCGAAGTGTAATCAGGACAACCTGAAGTGCCTTTTTCTTCTGTCCATGACAAGTGTGGCACAAAGAAGAGGGGTTTTCTTTAAATGATGAGGAACTAGCTGGTCTAACAGCTGAGATAAGTACGTGTACAGGAACTCCTTCTTTCTGGTCCTGTTGGACTTAGTGTTGGAGTTGCCTGAGAGAGGGAAGGTCCCTGTGACATCAGTGCCCATGCTGCCTGCTTTGGAAGCTCCTGTGGGATATGAGTTCACAGGGATAAAGGCAGTGCCTTTACATGGTCTGAATTCTGTGGCATGGCTGTTGAAAAGGCACCTTCTTACCTCAGAGAGTGGTGCAGCCTTGGGACAGGTCCCAGCACAGTGTGGTGTCACCATCCCTGCGGGCTTCCAAGCTGTGGCAGGAGAAAGCTGGGGGTGCCCTGACTGTGGACAACTTGGGCAGGACGGCAGACAAGAGCCCTCCAGAGCATTTCTGAGATCCTGAGAGTGTCCCTGGCATGAACAGGAGAAATGTCTGTTGACTGTAGACCCCACCACCTTTCATACTTTTTATTCCAGGGTGGATATTGACTGTGCTCTCAGAGCTGCTTTGTGCCAAGTGGGTGTCCACTGGAACACAGGTGCCAAAACTCTGCTCTGCCCACCTGCAGCAGCAGACATCTTGGTACCCTTCTTTCCTAGATGTTTCTCTAGTCTGGATTGGCCTTTCTAAATTTTTATGACCAGAAGGTTCTTGATAGAAGTTATAAATGTTTAAAACTCCAGCTGTGACTAAAATGGTGTTGACCCCTTGAGTAAACTTGCTTCTAAAGGAAGGATTTAGGTTATGTTTCTGTTCTCTGCATTTTGGTTAGCATAATCCTAATGCTCCTGTCCCACTTCCCTCCCAAGCTCTGATGCAGGACATGGCCCAGGATGATGTGCAGAACATCTCTGCCTTCCTCCCACCATGCCACGAGGATGCCGACAGGCCAGAGCACGTTTACAAGTTTGAGGACAGTATCTTTTCTGTGTCACAGTGGTTTTGCATGCCTTTAAGTCTCAATGAAGCCATGTGGCATGTGGGACCAAGTCCAGCCTTTGTCCCTCATAGGCCAAGAACTGGGAGCAAGGTAATGCTGCCCTGGGATTTTGGGGCCTGCAAGTCCCATATCTGCCTCTTTCCTGTGGAGAGCAGGATGCTCTGCCTCCTGGTGGGCAGCATTCCATAGGGAATATTGGTGAGGTCAGCCTTTCAGAAGTGAGCTGTGATTGTGCCACAGTCTCCTAGAGACCTTAGTTCCTGGACAGGTTCCAGCCCCCTGCCCTGCCTACTTTTCCTCAAGTGAGGGTGGACAGAATTGTCCTACTTTGAAGGGAGAGCTCAGGCTTGTTCTTTTCCTTAAAATCCTGCCAGTCCTGTCTCCTACCGAGTACGAGGCGCTGCGGGTGCCAGCAGCCGCCCTGGCCAACGTCACTGCAGAGGAGATGGCCAAGAGAGCAGAGGAGAGAAGGTAATGCTGCTGCCAGTGCCCACATCCTGGCTGAGGGGCAGTAGGGCTGCTGCTGCCAGTGCCACAGCTGCGGGGCAGAGGGAGGAAATTGGATCCAGGTGTGGCAGAGCAACACCTGCCTTGGGGAATGTGGGGGTCAGTCACATACACAGCAGCAAGGGGTCCTCTAGGGAGCTGAACTCCCCCTCTTTCCTGCAGCCACTGCTCCTTTGTATTGGAGGAGCTGAAGTTCCTGCCCACTGATGAGAAGAGTAGAGACCACAAAGCTCGATGCCTCTGGTTCCTGGACACCCTCATCAAGTTCAGTCAGCTGAAAGTGATCAAGAAGAAGCGTAAGAGAATTTTCAGCTCATAAACACATGCTTTTGGGAATATCTTCATCATCCTTTGCTTGTCAGCTGAGTGTGTGGATCATACCTCTGCCATACTCACGGTCCTACTTTTGAAACAGCACCACAGAAAACGTTTTGGTTGAGATTTTCCAGACTTGCCATCTTCCTTAGAACTTTTGTCTTTGTCAGTCCTTGGCAGGGCTGAGGGAGGAAGAAGTGGCAAGCCTGGCTTTAAATATATTCCTGTGTTGCTGAAGACACGGGAGTCACCCATAGGACTTGTCTAAGGAGGATGTGGGAATGACTAGACTTGGTGATAATAGGGACTTGTTAGTGTGGTCACAGCTTTAACGGTATTTTGTGGCAGAAGAAATACGTGCATAGGTGTGTGTGCATTTTAGACTGTATGGTATGGAAGTGGGAGATTGCTTTTACTAGGAAAAAAGCTGTTGGGATTCTCTCAGGCCTGAAAAATTATGAGACCTAGAAATCAAGCACTGAGGTTCCTTTTAGGTTTGTTGTGTTCCTGGGAAGAGGCAATAAATGGTGGGATTCCTGGGGCTGAACTCGGTGATCCTGGTGGGTCCTTTTCCACATGGGTATTCTGATATTCCATGATAAGTGTCAGGATAATACACGTGGTGGGTGGGCAGTGCAAGGTAGAGTGTGTGTTCTTCATTCCACTGCAAAGCTCCTTTCTGCCCTAGATCCAATGGGTCCTGAATGCCCGCACATCATCAGCAGGAAACTCATGAAGAATTTCACCTCACTGACCTACAACGATGGCAGGTAAGGGATGGTGCGTGATGTTCTTGAGGCACGGGTATGACAGAGCTCAGCTTGAGGGGTCACAGAGACACCATCAGGACCCCCCTTATACTCCACATCTCACGAGTTCTCCCTCTTGCCACACAGCATCCAGAATTTAATCTCTGGATCCATGAAGGCTAAAATCACCGCATATGTCATTGTCTTGGCTTTGCACATTAACAACTTCCAGACAGATCTCACCGTCCTGCAGAACGACATGAAGCTCTCAGAGAGCAGGTGAGTCATCCTGTTTGTTCACACCTGCTGGGTTCCTCCTACAGAAAGACCTTGGGAGAGCTCTGAAGCATCTCTGGACCTGGGTAGGGCTTTAATTTTCCAGGGAAGGATAGGCAGTTGTCTGTGGGTGGTTGCAGGACCTGCATTTCCCAGGAGTCACTTGGCAGCTGCAGCTCTGCTCCAGCTGTGCTCCTGTCCTTGGCCCTGCAGCATTCAATGGGTCAGGCTTTCTGGCCAAAACTTCAGTCATTACTGGGTCTTACCAAAGCCCTTAGTCACCACTTGGTTTTCAAGCTTCTTTGTTGGTTTTGATGCCATCACTTATTTTGCCCACAGTTATCCTCTTTATTCTTTGATCAGTAGTAGTGGGTTTAAGAGCAGTCTCTGCTGTTGGTTTCCATCCATTTTCCCCTGTTGTTTTTCTGTCTGGAACTAAGCTTTTCGGGAATTCATGTTGATTTTGGCAGTTGATGCTTAGATTTTGGTTGTGCTGCCCTGCAGCTGGGAACACAGGGTCTCGGATGCTGTGGGGAAAAGCATGGAGGAGGCTGGGACCTGCTGGAAAAATCAGCAGTACTCCGTCCCCTGGAGGACTCTCTGCCTTGCAGCCCTGATGCTCCTGCATGGCACCCCTGTACAACAGACACCTCCGGGCCTCTCCCAGAGGGCTGTAGGTCCCTGCGTGGTCATGGCACGGGAGGCTCAGCCCCACTGATCGCATTTCTCCGGTGTTTTCCAGGATACTGGACATCGCCAAGGCCCTGAGGCTCAGGATCTCCAAGGCCAAGGGGGTGCCAGGGCTGGAGAATGACCAGAACCACAAGCTCGGCACTCTGTCTCTGCCCTTGCCCATGCAGAAGGCACCAGAGGGACAGCGGAAGCGCAAGAAAATGAACTGAGAATCCCAGGAGGTCTGAGGGAAGACATGGCCCCTCCCGCAGAATGTCATGGGCACGCCTTCATCTGCTGGGTTTGGGTCCAGCATCAGTCCTCACCCTGCTGAAACCCAGGCTGAGGATTTAATCTCAATAAAATGCTGCTTTTTTTTCTATTTACATAGAAAAGGCTATAATAAAACCGGGGGTTTTTTCCAGTTTGTCTGTGGGAGGGGGTGAAATGGTTGTGCTGGAGCAGAAGGGAACAGTTTGATGTGGCAGGTTCTCCTGACAGCTGTGTGGCTGGTTCTGGTTCCTGGCCCCTCCGAGGTTCAAGATCAGAAGCAGGGAGACAAGGAGTGTGACTTACATACACCTTTTTTTGTTTCTTTGGAGTGTCTGTAATCGTGTATTCAAAAACTGTAAAGATATTCAGAGTTTTTGTCACTTTTCCTATCCTGGCTATTTTTCTGGGTGAGGGAGAGTTCTGTGATTTGGAGCTGGTATCACATTCAGGGAGAGCAATGACTATAAGGCCATTATGGCTTCCCAGCCCTTTGGAGAGATACTTTAGTCTGGTTTCTCTGAATTTCACTCTCTTGGGTGATCAGCTCAATGGGAGCTGTTTACTTTGTAAGGCTGCAGGAATTCGGAGGGCTTGTGAGAAACAGGATCACCTCCCAACTGGTGTGTGAAAAGAGCATGGAATGTCAGAGGAAGTCACCTCTGGGATGTTACTACTTCAGACAGTAATTTGGTTTTGGTACATCCTCGTGGGACCTTAAAGACCCACTGTCCACACCTATCATTAGCAGTGACACACATCCTGTGTTCTGGGGAGAGGATCATTAGTGCTGTGGGAATTGCAGGCTCCAAGTAATCAATAGGACTGGTTGAGGTTGGAAGGGACTTCTGGAGGTCTCTGTCCAGTCCCTATCCCTACTCAGGGCCACCAGAGCCAGGTGCCCAGGACTGTGTCCAGGTGTCTTTGGAGTGTCTCTGGTTACAGGATCTCCATAAATTCACAGTGAAGCAGTGTTTCCTGACGTTCAGAGGGATCCTCCTTTGATCCTGTGTGCTTGTGGCCTGTCCCTGGGCACCTTCCCTGCAGGTCTAGCCATGGACAAGGTCCCCCTGAGCCTTCCCTGCTCCAGGTTGAGTTGCCCTGGTTTCTTGCATTGTTCCTTGTAGCAGTGATGTTCCATGTCTCTGGAACTGAGGACCCTGGAGCCGGACATGGCACCCCAGGCTGAGCTGAGGAGGAGGATCACCTCAGTTCTAATTCTGCCCAGACACTGCTGGCCACTGCCACAGGGGCATTTCTGGCTGGCTGCTGGAGAGACACACACGGGACAGTGTCCATCCCTGACCCTCCCAGCACGAACATGGACAGCAGCGGCAACTGCAAAGTGAGCAATTCCCAGGTGAGTGGTGCTGCAGGCCTCCAGGATGAGGGGTTTGTCCAGGCTGGGGCCCAGCCAGGCATGCTGTGGGTCCTGCCAGGAGCACATTTCTTGTACTGTTGCTTTTTTCCTAACCTGGAAATGATACTCAAGATAATTTTTTAGTAAGGAGGTAATGTAAAAGGGGATCTTTATTTCAAGGCTTTCAGGGGCAGTTATGGAAAGATGTGCACAAAAGCCCACCCACACAGGCTAAATACAATTTTTATAAGTTCAGCATGTCAGCATAATTGACAAAAAAGCACCAATTAGGAGGACAAGTGGTGATGGAATTCCCCCCCACCCCCAGACAAGCCCCTTCTCTGGAGCTCTCCCTTGGTACTAGCTGTACTTTGTCCATGAAATGTATCTCAAATAGCTGTTTTCAACCTTGGTAGCCTGGAAGAATTAAGATAGCACTGGGGCCTTGTACCCCCGGGGTTGAAGCTCTGGAATTTGTTTTGTCTTTCTGCCTAGGAAAAGGGCATGCAAAATTACTGGGAAAACTGGTCACTAATGAAATAGGCTACACAGCTACAAATATATGTGCGAAGAACACAGAGAACACACAAAAGAAAAAAAAGGCAAAAACCAAAATGGCATCACTATGGACCTTCTTGCTTGTAAATTATCCCAGCAGCTGCCTCAGTGGGAAAGAGAGAGGCATAAACAGCTGTTTTCCCAGCAACTTTTTTTTTTTTTTTTAGGGTTAGGCGCTGATGAAGTTGGTCTAATGAGGGCCCCCATCCCTGAGCTGTCAGCTTCCCTGCATGGCTCTCGAACGAGGTCAGAGAAGCTGGTGAGAACCCCCCCACTCTGGGTCAGACTGGCACAGAAGATGCTCCTGTGTCTGTGGCAGCCCCTACCCATCCTGCTGGTGCAGCTGGAGCCCATCCGGGCACCGGCTGCCACTTGGGACTTCAGGGTGCCCTCTCGGTGTGAGGCCATGGTGAGGCTGGTCAGAACCCACGCCGGGTCAAACCTGGGAAGGAGGGACCCCCACACACTGGGGCACTGCAGTGGGGCCAGAGCAGCCGCGGAAATGCTCACAGGGTTTACCGTCCAAGGAGGAACAGGGCAGAGCAGGGTGGGCACATGACCCCGTGCCAGGGGAGTTCCAAAACCCAGGTGTGACAGAAACACTTGGGAAATTGATGCTGAATGTCCTGCTTTTCTGAAAAAACTACTTTCTCTGATTTCACAGCCTACATCTCTAAGGGACTGCAAGTTCTGGGCAACAAGAGCATAAGCATGTGGAAGGAGAGTCAACACTGGGACTGCCCAAAAACTGCTTGAAGGGAGCTGGGTTTGGAATTCTGATTGAGAAACTGTGGGACTAAGGTGCTCAGAGTGCTCTCTATTTCGCTCACCTGACTTTCCTGCTCTGGGGGTCTGGAAGACCAGATGGGAGCATCATTACCAATCTGGGCGCCTGCATGTCCTAACCTCATTTCAGCAATGTGAGTCTTACAGTGCCACTGTGTCCTCTCCCACATCATGCACCAAGACTTACTTGATTATTCCACTCTGTAGAGAAGAGTCAAGGTCAAGTTTCAAACCAAAAGAAAAATCCACTGTACACCCAGCCCCGGTTTCAGAGCACAGCCCTGGAGGCAGAACCTGGTACCTGAAGCCACTGTGGGCAGTGCTGTCTCAGCAGCCTGGATGAGCTGGCTGGTCACAGGACACCTGGCCCTGTGCTCAGAAACACCCTCACTGGATCCTCTCTGTGTACACTGATTTTAAGGCCGGCATCATCAAACAGAGCAGGACACTGTGCCAGGACTGTCAGGCAGCACTGTGCTGTACCTGGCACTCGGGGTTAGCTGTACTCTGATCCATCAACAACAGCCTAAGGAACAGGCTGAAGAACAGCTAAGAACAGGAGAGCGTCACCCATCCTGGGACATGGATCCCTTGGGGTTGGTGTGAGAGCAGGAGGGGTACGCACCAGGACAGGCACTTGCTGGCCTTGCAGCTGGAGTGGACGTTGCTGTCCGTGGTCAGGCTGCTCAAGGACAGGCACAAGAACAGCCCAAAACTTGCAGTGGATGATATCGTTCCTCAGCACGAGGACCTGCAGGCAGCAGGGCAAGCACCTGTGGCTGTGGGATGTGACCAAAGGGAACAGCTCTCCCTCCTGCAGACCCTGTGCACCTGCAACCTGGCAAACCTGGCACTGCTCATCACAATCTGGCTTCCTCAAAGAAAGCCGTTAAATATTTACACAGCAGAGGTGTTCAATATTTTCCAGACAAACAATCACGTCTTAAATCCACATCTTAAAAGTGTTAAGAAATAATTACAAATTGCCTTTGCATAGCCCACTTCGACAAACAACAGAGATCAGAAGGTAATTAAATTACACCTCCTTTTATTTGCCCATTGCAGACGGGCGCTTCATTTGGTCTCTCAGCTACACGTGGAGCCGAGCGGGATGTGACCATGGCCCATCTCCATCGGGCACACTCAGCTGCCTGCGGAGGCCATGGCCACGTCCACACAGCTGACCCTGGCCCTGGCCTGGGCTGTGCAGGGACCCATAGCTCTGGCCAGTTCTGCCATGCTCCCATCCAGACTGCACTGAGCCCACGACTCACAGCCAGTAATTCCTGCTGATACATACTCCTGCTTCCTACCCCAGCTGGTAATTCCTACCCGAGCAAATCCTCACTGAGAGCTGGCCAGGGAATGCTTCACTTCCTCCCCACCTCCAGAACTTCTACATACAGTCTTTTAGTCATGGAATGAAAAATGGGTCCAACCCCTGGGCTGCCCCAGCCCTTGGGGATGGTCCTGCTCTGGGCAGGTGGCTGGAGAGGAACCTCCAAGCCTCACAATGCTGCCAGCACAGGGGATTTTGGCAGTGATGGTACCCAGCCCTCACCACCACCAACCTGTCTGGCACAGGCACAGAGGTGAGAGCTGTGGGCAACTGCAGGGTGAGATGATACTGAGGGAAAACCTCAGCTCAGTATCCAGTGTGTGTCCCCAGCCAAAACCCCCTCCTCTTGGCTGATCTCTGACTGAAGCAGGCACCAGCCAGGACTGGCCATGGTGAGGGGCATGGCCAGGGGTTGATACTGCAGCCCCCCAGTCTCTGCAGCCGTGCTTTTACAGGCTTGAGTGGGCCTGACTAGGTGACCCCAATCTGGCCCCATATTAATGCTTCCACCTGTGATTACACCACTGTGTGCAGAAAGCAGGCAGCCACCAGCAACCTGCCTTTCATCTGGGCTGGTCAACCACAGGAAAGGAGCTGATGGAGCAGCAGGGAGAGGGAAGAGCAGCACAGTACTTTGCTGTCCTGTATGCATGGCCAGCATGGATCAGGTCCCTAAGGGTGTTTCCTTCCAGTTTCACCTGCCCTCATGAGTAAATGAATGCTCTCCCTTCGCAGCCTTGAAAGGCACCGTCAGATGATGCAGGCCTGTGGAGAGTTGGCCCAAGGCTGGACTCCCTTGTCCTGCTGCAGAGACTCGAGCTCCAGGTCTGTCTGAGAGTGTGCAGCTGGCTGGGTGCTCTGTCACCTGCTGTCCCCAGCATCCCCCCGGGGTTCCACAGGACACCCCGAGCGCAGCCGGAGCACCAGAGCAGCAGGTGGGGCGGGCAGGCAGGGGCGCCGGCCGGCTGTGGGGCAGTGCTGGCCAGTGCTGGCCCCAGTGCCGTGTGCCTGCCCTGCCCCACCACCTCCACCTCTGCAGCACCTCACCCTGCTCCCCGTGCGCCGGGCAGCAACTCCAGCCAGCCACAGGAGCCAGTGGTGGCCAGGGCAGCCTCAGCCTCAGGCTGCCAGACTCACCCGCACGCACCAGCCCCTCCACCACTGGAACAGGGGCAGGGACAGCCTGGAGGACGCGCCGGCCCAGCTCTGACAGGGACGGGGTTTCGTGGCTGCGCTCCTCACCACCACAGAGCCACTGCGCCTGGCACCCCCGGCTCGGGCAGCGGCCGCGGGGAGAGAGAACGCGGGCAGGGCTCGGGGGGACACGGAGCCCCGGCGCCCCCGCGCTGCCCCAGCCCCGGACCGCGCCCGCCGCTGGCAGGGCCCGGGGTAAAGGGGAACGAGGCGCTGAACTGCCCGGCCCTGTGCGGCGATAAACACCGACATGAAAACGAGCCGTTACGATTTGCCACCGAACTGTAACAAAACCAAATCAGCTCCGGAACAGGAGAGAGACTCTGCCGGCGCTTTCCATCCGCTGGGAGAGGCAGCGCGGGCATCGCGGATCTGCCTCTCCCGGGGAGCCGCGCGGACCGAGCCCTCCGGGGCCAAGGGACCGGGGTGGGTCCCACCGGGTTGGGTCCCACCGGGTTGGGTCCCACCGGGTTGGGTCCCACCGGGAG
>VYZR01121368.1:161019-174436 GCA_013400675.1 Oxylabes madagascariensis
CCTCTATGGGCTTTTTTTTACCAGGATGTTAGAGTGAGGCAGTAGGTGGGCAGAGCTGCGGGGTCAGCCACAGCTGTCTCACCTGGTTGTTTCTGGCGCAGGGAGGAGGCACCGGGCCGTGCCGCACGGGAGCACCACCGCAATGGGTCTGGGCAGCGCCGCCACGGCCGTCCCCGAGGCGTCCGTGGGCCGGGACACCTCGGGCAAGCACTACCTGGGCGGGCTGTGCGCGGCCTTCACCAACATCGTGGTGACCTTCCCCATCCAGAAGGTGCTGTTCCGGCAGCAGCTGTACGGGCTGCGCATGTGGGACGCCGTGCGCCAGCTGCGCCGCGACGGGCTGCGCACGCTCTACCGCGGCATCCTGCCCCCGCTCATGCAGAAGACCACCACCATGGCGCTCATGTTCGGCCTCTACGAGGATTTCTCGGCGCTGCTGCTCAGCCACGCCCGCGCCCCCGAGCTCCTGACGCGCAGCGCCGCCGCCGCGCTGGCTGGCACCACCGAGGCCGTGCTCACGCCCTTCGAGCGCGTCCAGACGCTGCTCCAGGACTACAAACACCACGACAAGTTCACAAACACTTACCAGGCTTTCAAGGTGCTGAAAGCGTACGGGTTGCGGGAGTATTACCGGGGATTGGTGCCTATTCTGCTCCGAAACGGGCCCAGTAATGTGCTCTTCTTCGGTCTGCGGGGGCCCATCAAGCAGTGTCTGCCTGAAGCCACCTCGTACAGCTCTCACATGGTCAACGACTTCATCTGCGGGGGGCTGCTGGGCGCCGTGCTGGGCATCTTGTTCTTCCCTGTGAATGTCGTAAAAACTCGCATGCAAGCTCAGATTGGTGGCGAATTTCAGTCCTTCTCCAAAGTGTTAGCGAAGATCTGGCTGGAACGCGACAGGAAAGTGGTCCACCTCTTTAGAGGAGCCCACCTGAACTACCACCGCTCTGTGCTGTCCTGGGGGATCATCAACGCAACCTATGAGTTCCTGCTGAAGCTGCTGTGACCCCATCCTGCTCGTGGGGTATCAGCACTCGCAGTGTCCTCAGTCCCAGGGAACAGTGCCTGTGCATGTGACAGGTAATTCCTCCAGCCTTTGGTATTTATGGGGTAAATGGTGATGCATTTAAACCTTGGTGCAATTATGACGACCTTTTTAAACAATTCCTTTGCTGGCAGGTGAGTTTACCCATAACAGAGCTACTAGACAAACACTAGGTGTAAAAGAGAAAACAAAAGTAGTCTGTATCACTCCCAAAATTCCCTATGCTCTGTGATGGGATGCACTCCACTGCCCGTCTTTAGAACATGAGAATCAAGGAGGGGCTGAAGAAAAACAATTCCATTGCCCGATCATCTTCCAAGTCTCAATTTTGGAACTGCATTTTCAAATGTTTTGGGGTCCTCATTGTGTAAAGCTCAAAGGACAGATTCAAAAGGGGATTTCTGAAGTGCAGAGCTCCCAGCTGCACCTCAGCCTGCTGCAGCCACCACAAGGTGTGGCCTGTGGTGACCATGTCCTCCAGCCATGGCAGTAAACGTGTGACCTCAGCCCAGGCTGGATCTCTGTTTGTGTATGTGTGTGTGTGTTGGTACATGTGCCTTCCTGTGAAAAGGGAAAAAGTGGAAGGAATGGGACAGCAAACTCACTAAAGCTTTAAAGTGTCCTTCCTCGTTAAAAAACATAGTGTTTGTTCTGCTTTTTTTTTTTAATTGCTGCTTTTTCTGTTGCCTCCAGCTATGGGATCGGGGAGGTGTCCCTGTCTGTAATGCTCATGGGACACTCCAGCTCCTGCAGCTGCTCAAGCACTTCACACGGCTTTTTGCACTGCTGCGTCTTGTCTTTTCTCAGTTCCCTCTGTGGAATTATGGATCACGAGATGTTTTTACCTGAAACTCGGAGTTCTGCCTGCTTGGTGTGTAGTGTTAATGGTTCTGCAAGACAGAGTGGCACAGGCAAGGTGAGATTCCTGGGTTACCTGCTTCGGTGGAGGTCTGTAGGTATAGAGGAGATGAAAAGCCAAAGATGACCTTGGAAGCAGGGAGGCAGGAAAGGTGGAGTGCTTGGAGACGTGTTTCAGGACTTCTGTAGACAAACATTGAAAAGGACTGACAGAAATCTGTGTCTTACAGACATGGGAGTTGAGAGAGAGGCTTCAGGCTTGAGATACAGGGACAGAAGAGCAAGCACAACCCTGAGCTAGATGAGGGTCCTGACAAAGAGTGTTTGAATCTCCCTGAGGACTTCCTCTTTAATTAAACTATACATTCATATATAAACCAAAACACTTTGGATGATGGGGAGCAGCAGAGCTTTCAGAAACTGCTTTGAATTTAGTCTTTTCTTAAAGTCTTGGAGGGGCTGTTGCTTTTCTGAATTTGAGTTTTCCATTTGCTGAAACTGTCTTCCAAAATTGATCCTAATCAGTGTGTTGTAATCATACAGTCCTGAGCTTCACAGATGGCAATGGGTGGGCACAAGCGCGAGTTCCTGTATCCCAGTGGTGATTATTTGCATCTAAATAAAATGTTTACTGGATGTTTGTTACTGGCAGAATCTGATTTTTACTGGTGTACCTTTTTTTTTTTGTAATCACTCCTTGATGGAATAAAAAAAAATCTGCATCCTGTTTCTCTGTGGAAGATGTTATGTACTCATGTCATGTCGGGGAAGCCAGAGTATCAAAGGTGAGAGTTTGGCACAAGCCCAGAGCCCGTCAGCACCCACCTACTCCAGCAAAAATGAAATAGTGGAGCCCTGGGTCTGAGGTTCAGAGCCAATTTTGACTCTCCATATGTCACTTCAGAAAAATTTCATGTAAAAGCACTACTGTGACACACACACACACTTGAGAATGGCAGTATCTAAGCACTAGGAGGTGTTTTTCCTCTTAATTGCAGGGGGCAGGCAAGAGCCAGAGAACAGGGTTCATTTTAACATAAATAAAATACATTTCAATTCAGTGAATTATTAAATGTTTATTATGCAAGCAAGAGAAACTGTCCACAAATAGTAAGTTACTGTACGGCTGTAAGTACAATACTTCCAAAGCAGTTCTGATACTTCATATATGGTATTAAAAGGCTACAGTTTTTACTATGAAATCTCAGGTATTTCAAAATACTCTACATGCACAGTTTGTTTCTGTATTAAAAACCTTATACTTAACTGAGGATATTCAGTGCTTTAAAAAATGCACCTTTGACTAAGATCAGCCAGTGAGAAGTTTCTGTTTCCTGCAGGTCAAAATCATGATGGGTCATTGACTTCTTCCCTTCTCTCCAACTTTTTAAAATCTTGTAAACTAATTTTTTAAAAGCTTTCATTTGGCAAGTGTGTATCTTTTTTTCTAAGAGCTTCTATGTCCTAGAGCAATAGACCCATGTATTACAATGTCAGAACCTTCTCCACATCAGCGCTACCCAAATAAAAATCACAACACAAAACAAAAAAATAAAACCCCACTAAATTAACCAAGACCCCTCCCCCCCTCCCCCAAAAAACTGATGTTTACATTCTAATTCTGGTAGTAGGCATCGAGCTGTCCTTACCCCAAGACTCCAAGAGTGCAAACAATCGTGTGTGTGTCTGTCGGTACCGCTGTGCTTTTCCTCTATCCCCATGGTGTGGCGGTGCCGGTGCTGCCCGGGCCGTGCCCGTGAGCCCCGGGGACAGCGGTGCCGGCCATGCCGCTCCCGAGCACACGGGCACCGCTGCCCCGGCGCGGTCACTGCACGGCACACACGGGCTGGGACAGAAGGACAACCAGCCCCGACACCGCTCTGGCTCCGGCGGCCGCCGCCGGCCGTGACCTCCCCGCGCGGATCGCGGCCGCCGGGCAGCGCCGCAGCTGGGCATTCTCTCGGGGAGCTCACGAGTGTGAAACCATCACCAACGCACTGCATGCTCTACAGGAGAGCTCTGGCCCCGCGAGAAACGCTGTGGAATTAATTCAGTACTGCAACACCAGTTCACAGACACCCCTGGTGGGAGCCACCCCCTCCCCATCTGTCAGCGCAGTCCTTCATCTCCCTTGGAAATGTTTCCTTACAGTTGTTTCACAGTTTTATACACTTCTCGAGGTTGAGCATTCAACTTTTGAAACACAACTAGAAGATAAAACTTTTTTTTTGACAACCTAGAAATAACCCAAAGCTCACCAACATGTAAGTTCATTGTTTTAGTACTGTTACTGAGAGAGAACTGAAAACACTTGCACCACCACATGACTGTGAGGCATGTCAACTGTAAGCCACTGTGAAAAGAACTTCACAGGTAAAACGTGGTAAAGCCTTCATGGAAAACTTCCAAGTGTTGTTGAAAAGGACTAATCAATCGAATGACCAAAATCTAAGATTACCTACTTACTCTAATTCAAACTTATTACAAATGTCATCAGAAAAACTAAGTAACATTTCTACAGCATACATGTACAGATTCTGTCATTTTATGCATCTGCTGGACACGCTACAGAAGCATCAAGGTGACCAAACCCCTCCACCGTGTGAGCTGTCGGTCCCGGAGCCAGGCAGGGCCCATCAGCCAACCACAGGTGCTATCAAGGAGTGGTGACACATCCGTCACTTTGGGGTAACGGTCCGTTATACAGAAAGGTGAGTGTCCAAAGCTCAGCACAATACTGGTGTAAAACACAGCGTATCATGAGGTAGAATTAAAAAGGTAACACTCAGTGCATATTCACAGGCATAGCGTTACAGTCACTAGGGATCCACCAGTCTGAGGAGTTCTGACAGGAAAAACAAAAACAGCCTTGGAAACAGACAGACACCCAAGAACTGCTTCGGTCCTGAAGGTGCTCCTTCACATCCAGAACAAACACTATGCAAGCCCGTGAGAACTCTTAAGATTCTCTCAAGTGTCCCTGTAGTCCTTTCCATGATGTGTAACAAAACATTAAATAAAGTGAGAAAACAGCAGCCTGGCAGTGGGACAGCAAATGCCTGGGGAAAAGCTGCTGTAGGCCCAGGCAGGACCTGTTTTTTTTCCCCCAGCTTGGCCCATTACAAACTCCTTGTAGCTCTGCCTTTGCAGAAAAATCTTGTATCCCATGCTTGTCCCCAAGTTTCCTGCACACTTCACTCCCAGGGTGTTGAACCACAGCGAAGGGAAGTGCCCTAAGCTGCTTTAACAACTCGGCAGACCCACCTGCCCCACGTGCAGGCTCAGGCCAGCAGAAGGGAAGTTTGTCCTCAGATTACCAAACACACAAAATTGAAGGCTTCATATTACCAAAGAAATTCTCCAAAAGAGGAAACTTGGGATTTTTTTCTCTCATAATGCAGAGGAAGCTTAAGTTTCAATGATTTCTGCACCAACACCAGGGTATATTACCCACATAAATACAAAGCTACAGGAGGGTCCTCAGGCTTACCTTTCCAGCTCTCTCATGTCCACAAATGTTGTCTTTATCCCCAAATAAGTTTTGCAAAAGGCTTTGTAAGAGTCAGCTTTGAACAAGTGTGCTCCATTGAGCCAGAGAGAGTGAACCTTAACACCAGTAGGTGACAGTCCTTTCAGGTAAAGTTCCCTGCTGAACAGAGCGTGTGACTGGTCTGCAAAACTTTAGTGAAATACTAAAAAACCCCCATCTTGGAACATGTAAGTGATAAGAATGTTATAAACTGATATGGATATACAAGACTGAAATACCTGTGCATTTACAAGGTTAGGTCTACTAACTCAAGGACTGAAATATGGCATTCATACCTCGAGTGTGACCACTGAATCACAGAATACCCTAAGCTGGAAGGGACTCATGGGATCATCAGTCCCACCCCCGTCCCTGCACAAGACACCCCAACAATCCCCCGAGCATCCCTGGGAGCGGTGTCCAAAGGCTCCTGGGGCTCTGGCAGCCTCGGGGCCGTGCCCATTCCCTGGGGAGCCTGGGCAGTGCCCAGCACCTTCTGGGAGAAGAACCTTTCCCTGATCTCAAGCCTGACCCTGCCCTGACACAGCTCCAGCCATTCCCTGGGTGCTGTCCCTTGTCACAGAAGTGAGGAGATCAGTACCTGCCCCTCCACTGCACCACAGGAGGATGTTCAAGAGCACAATGAGATCTCATCTCAGATTCCTCGGAGCTGAAAAAAACAAGTGATCTCAGCTGCTCCTCATATGGCTTCCCCTCCAGACTCTTTCACCAGAGTGAGCATTACAGTGTTTCATACCTGATGAGAAGCCTGGTTAGATCCAGGTAGAACTCACTGTTGACAGGTTTGCTTTTAATCCCCTCCCAAACTGACAGCACATGTGAAGAAAGGCTCATTTGGCAATACCAGGGACACATCAAAATTAATTTCTCCCACAGCAAGAGTGCAGGTGAGGTGTGTGTGGAAAAATAGCCAGGTGGGAAATACCCAAACATCAGCAGAAAGCCATGATTCAGATGTGGAATGATGTGGAAAGCCCCCTGCAACAGAAACCTGGCTGAGGAGGTGCCAGAGCTGCCCGGCTGGACGAACCCAGAGAGATCCCCTAGGCCAGGATCTTCCTTAGTGTTGAGTGGCAGGCTCAAAGGGAGCCTGCCTGTGCAGGGGCTGGGCCTGGGTGACTTCCAGTGGTCCCTGCCAGCCTAAGCTACACCACGACTCATTTTTCTAGCCAATGACAACCACATTAACATAGAAATAAAAGCAGAATTCCTTTTTTTTTTTGTTTTGTTTTGTTTTGTTTGGTGAGAGTACCTAACCGTGTTGCTTACGTAGACAAGCAGCCCATTATCTATAACCACAGAGTTGCTTCAGTGACTGAAGAGGAAGCAGAGGTGAGGCAGTCCAGGTACCAGGAGGCACCCTGCCCCTCTGCGCTGCTCCAAACAGCCCACTGGAGTTGCACAGAAGGAAACAATCAAGTATCAGGGTACAAACACAGCAGGACAGCAGCCTGATGGCACAGGATCAGCAGGAGCAGAGGTCTGCTGGTGGGGCCGGGACACAGCGTGGGGCTGCGGGTTCACGGATGCAGGACCAAGATCTGCATGGTGCTGGCCTGAAAAATCCTTCCACCGTGACGTCCCAAGATCACAGCAACCGTGACCTCCTCTGGATTCAGAGATTTTGGAGAGAGCACACTTCCACTCAACTGAAGTAAAACGAACGTCCATCCACAGGCGCCGCTGCTGTGCCTAGAACTTTGGCTGGTAGAGGGAGACGCGTCCGCTAAGGCACCCCGAGGCGATCTGACAGTGCGTGGGGGAGAACTTGGTGGTGAGCACCACGTCGTTGTGGGAATAGAGCGAGCGGATCTCGCGCAGGGGGCTGGCCTCCCGCGGCAGGCAGTCCACCAGCTCGCTGCAGTGCGCATCGAAGCCCAGCAGGCGGATGCCGAAGCCGTGCGGGGACGAGATCATGCGGCCGTCGGGGCTGAAGCAGAGCTCCTTGATGTAGCCCCGGCCCACATTGGCCTCCTCGATGCAGTGCGTGAGGCGCAGGGAGCAGCGTGGGGACACGGGGCGCACCGGGGCTCCTTCCTGGAATTCATAGACACAAGTCCACTAAAGGGAGAGGCAGAGAAAGGGACACTGAAAGAGAAGTAAAGCACTGCAAACATACATTCCCTCCCCCTGCAACTCAACAAGTAATGAGCAGCTCAAATGAACAGGTAATGGCATGGGAGGCTGATGCTCCTGCTGACCTGCTCTTCAATCAGCACCCCGAGCAGGCCACTGCCTCAGCATCTCCCTCCCTGTGAACCATCCAAGCAAGGCAGCTGCCCAGCATTAAAGCTGCTATTTTAATTAAATGGGTGCTAGATATAATCTTTCCAATCTAGGTTTCATCTGAAGAGAGCAAAGCCTAATCCTTTGGCAAGGCACCTACTCTAATTTAGTAAATATTTAAATTAAATCTATAAAGTCAAATTCAGCTGACTAACTCAGAGTAGATCACTGGTATTTTATGCCTGTGACTTCAAAAGGAATGGAATCTTGAAACAACTGGGTAACAGATTTTTGAAGGAAGGTTATGAACAGCTCTACAACCAGTGTGTTATTTATGAGACACATTAAGGATCCCTGTTTGTCATCTCATTATTTAATCTCAAAACAAATGCTAAAAAAATCAATGACAAACACAAACATTCCTAGCTCTGCTTCATGCATCCTTCTGAAATAACCACAAGAGAAAAAATACCAATGAATATTAACAAAACGGAATAAGGCAGATTCTAGGACTGAAAGAAATTATAACTCAATCATCAGTACTGACAAAATGTAACATTTTGCATGTTACAAAAATTCTGTGTTCTATAGCTCTTTGATTGTTACAGAATCAGCATTAAAATTTATAACCAATCTGCTAAGATTCCACTCAGTCCCCTACACTTGTGTAAAGGATTACCATTACAGAGCGGCTTTTTTCGACAACAACAACAAAAACCCCAAATACACAGAGAGAAAAAAAATCCCACCAAAACCAAATGAACCTCAATTTACATCAGCAATCAAAGTAACTAAACCGTTTATTATTGGACAAGTACTATTGCCTATTGTTGGTCAAGTTAGAGGAGCAGAATCTGCAGCTTGTAGCTGGTCTTATGACTTCCTGCATCAAGGAAAAGGCTTGAAGCAGGAAGCCTTTTTTTAAATGTCCAGGAAGATCATTAAAAAAAAAAAAAAAGACACATCTGACTGCACATATTTTAAAGAAGAACACGAGGCAATGTGTTACCTCCTGGTCATCTGTGTTGCTGGAGCACCGCAGCAGTGTGGCCCACCCCTTGGGGTGCAGCTGCAGCGATGTGATGCAGTTCCCGCGATCTCTTTCTCCAGGAACCTCTGGTGTTAACACCTCAAGGCTATTTCTAGGTGATCCCCCTGCAAGAGGAATTAACTGTGAGTCTCAGTGAAATCCACACACTGACCTTCACCTCTCTCACCGGTCCTGCTGCTGAAACGGGGTCACACCTGTGGCAGCTGCACATGGCTGCCAGGACAGACTGCACCGTCAGGACAGGGAAACTCAAAGGGGTACAGGAACCCTGAGCCAACACCCATGGGCTCAGTCCTCACTTCAAACAGCTTCTTTTTTTGAAATTTGAGTGCCAATACCTGCATTGAACCAGCCCACACTGACAACTACATTAACCTTTCACACTTATGCTCTTCGTTAGCATTACAGCAAAATCTAAAAAGAGTGAGGTTTTTATAAGAATTGCTGATTCTCAAACTTGTATGATGTGCTTCCCAAATTCCTTCCAGTGCTTGCTCAGCTTGCAGATTTTCTCCCTTCTTCCCCTCACCCCCAGTAAATCACTCCCTGGCATCCAGGTAAGCCTCCTCTCAGCAGTATGCTTCAGCATCTCATAACCATGAGTAGCTAAAAACATTACATTTGTTTGAAATTGCAAGGGGTGCACAAAGTGTTCACCCATTTGCCAAGTTCACATTGATTCTCTGGATTTTTCCCTTAAAGATCATTCACACAAACTTTGTTCAAGGAAAAACGCAAGTAAAAGGAAGCACCTCTATGTAACAATAACGTATTGATGTAAAATAGAGATCTTGTTACTTTTACCAGATTTATCAGACATAAAACCTGATTAGATCCCCAGGCTTTGATGTGCAATGAGATTTTATTCATTTAACAGAAGTCTCAGCAACATCATTCTTTAAAAACCACAGGACAAAAAAGCAGTTTTTCACTATTGTACTCTGGCCTCTTTTGGATACAGTAAATCAAAGTCCAGGATTTCTTTTCATTTATCATTTTTTTAGTGATCTTTTCCTACCTTCTCGCTGGGAGGGCCGTGACAAGGTTTTCTCAGACAGCGGCCCTGAGTTGTTCTGGTGACAGGGTGAACCCACACCTCGAGGGCCAGAGGAACCCGACGACGTTATGTCTGCAAACAGCACCAGACAGATGAGCCCACAGGTACCCCAGCACACGTGGGCTGCTGGCCAAGAGCACCCCACAGAACACCCCAGGCACAGGACCTGCCACAGACCGCCTCACCAGCATTCACCTGAGCTCGATGTGGTCCTCCTGGCTCTTAAAATCGGGTAGCTGCCAACCTCTAAAGACTTGTTTAGGTCCAGGTCATGCAAAATCAGAAGGTAACCAGAGGAGGTGGAGATCAGCATTTTGGAACAGTCTGGCGTCAGCCTCATTCGCATCAGAAAACGGGTGTGAAAAAACTTCTTGTGGGGACATCCATCCTCTGTGCACCTGGACAGCAAGGCAAGCACAGGAGAGGGCTGTGGTCAGCTCCAGCTCAAGGATCTGATTGTGCCCACAAGGGTCCAGAATGTGCCCAGCACCACTCACTTTATTCACCCCAAAACCTTTTTTCTGAGCACTGTCTTTAGCCTACCTTTTAATAGAATGGGTGAAGTCACAGATTCCTACAACTACAACAATGAGAACAGAACCTTCTTCAGAAGGAAGAACTGTGTTTTGGCACATCAACAAGAGAATCACAGAATTACTAGGTTGGAAGAGACCTTCAAGATCATCGAAGGTCTCTTCCAACCTAGTAATTCTCTGATTCTGGACATCATTGTCCCACCCATGCCCCAACACCTCAACTAGGTGGATGAGGAGAAGCTCCTTTCTAGCCATTTATTATTACCAGAGAGGTGATGCAAGCTCTTGGTAAGGGCTATGAACTCCTCCCACTGTTTCAGAACACACTGCAGCACCACTCAGAGAGGCAGGCTTTGCAACTTATACAGAAGGCCTGGTGTACCTGTCCTGGTGAGCTGCAGAACGGCCACGGGGCGAGCACAGGCACGTACCTGTTGGTGTCCCAGATGATCACGTTTCCATCAAAGCCTGAGGTGACTAATAACCTCGTGTTGGTGTCATATTCGATGTTCTTGACCCAGCTGGTGTGGCCATGCAGAGTGCACACTTTGGTGTTGAGCTTCCTCAGGTCCCAGAGCGCGATGGTCGTGTCATCGGAGCACGTGGCGAACAGTCGGTTATCCAGGAACCTGGGGCAGGAGGGAAACACTGTGGTGCTCAGGGCTGTCTGCACAGCAAATGGGCTGCAGCAGGAGGGTAAGCTAACACAGAAATAAGAGAGCGGCCGCAAACAAAACCCCTCAAAACCTATCGCAGAATATGTGCCAGTGAAAGCTCCACTAAAAGCAGAACTGCTGGGACACGAACCAGCAGTGCCTCTGTATCAGCAAACGAGCAAACACAGAGGAACAGCAGAAGTTTGGTTTGGTTTGGGGCTTTTATAGGGGGTTGGTGTATTAATGAATTGCGTGCAAATAACACAAGAGCCAAACCACCAGGGGAGCACATGCTCAGACAGAACCCCCACAGTCCGTCTGTTCCCCCAGCACTCAGCTTGCTGGGGCTGGGAGCAGCACAGCTAGGAGATAAACTGAATAAATGGTGTCTAGAGTTCACCAAAGCAAACACAAGGCTTTTCAAAAACCCGGAGTAAAGATGAGACCTTGTTTCAGAAGACACCAACACAAGTTACTTGGTTCAGTGAGAAAATGAATGGATGAAATCACTGAGCTTGCAGTACGCAGATCAAAGGTGAGCACCACTAGAATTCAGGCATGCCTTTACTTTGAGAATGACAAGGCATGCTGATTTATGTTTGGAATTCATTCGATGAAGGCACTCAGTTAAGAAAAGCCCTACCTGAGGTAAAAAGAACAAGACACCCATCCAAAAAACATACACAAAAAATCCTTTAAGCCTAGAGCTATACCACGCAAAAGCAGCAACAATTCTAAAAAATGAACAACAACCAACTACCATGGGAAAAATCTCAAACTTTGCTAAATCATAAGCATTTTTGATGCTCGCTACAAGGAACTTTTGCGGTGCTGCAGTTACTGAAATCTTGCTCATTAACCTGAACACGGCTCCAGGTAATGTTGTAAAAACTGTGTGCAGAATAGAGTTCAGTCCCTTTGTGTCAGACACACATTTTAATTCAGTTTTCCTGACAGACGTCCAGCTGATATAAAACCTAAGTCTTTTTTAAAAAGGATGACTAGCTTGTGAAAAATATTAACTTATCTGATGAATATGGCACCCCACATCATATTTGGCTCTTCTGAATGAAAACACTCAGAATGTTCTACAGTTTTCTTGGCGTTTTTTGTTTGGATTTAATTCTTGGTTGAAGTTTTTTGTTGTTGTGTAGTTGGTTGCTGTTTTGGGGTTTTGGAGTGGGTTTTTTTGCTTTGAGAACCTGAGTGAAGACCAGCTGCAATATTGTCAGAAGACACCTTAAATTCACACCTCAGAATCTATTCCCAGAACCAGAACAGCTTAAAAGCCCTGAATTTAAAAGTTAAAATACTATATGATAAAAATAGTGATGGATTTAGACTCCTGCTCTTGCTATTTCCAGATCTATCCCAAGAAAGCAGCAGAGGATTTAAACTATAATGCCGAAGTACAGGCTGAGTTGTGTCAAAACGTCCCTCCTGACCTACCTGATGTTATTTACACAGTCTTCGTGAGCCTCAGAGAGAGTCTTGATGTGCTTTGAAGATATTGGGTCAAAGAGCAGGACTTCAGTCTGTTCACAGGCGACGGTCAGCACTGACCTGCAGGGAGCAGAACAGAAAACTCCATGTTTGTGCTGGGTTTTGCCCTCCAGCAGGTGCCTGTCATGCCACAGATTGCCTGTGTCACTTGGCCCCTCTTGCCCACACCTTCCAGGGGTTCTGCGACAGAAAAGTAACACTGAATCAAAGGTTTAGCTCCAATACCTATTTGCCCTTTTGCAAATCAGTCGGAGTTTTTTTTTCACTAAAACCTTGCAAAATGCAAATTTAGCAGCACCGGGGGGACCCTTGGCAGCAGCCGGAGCCGGGCACTCGTTAGCAGGATTGTCACCCCCGGCCCCTCTCCTCCTGGAGAGGGCGAGCCCCTGCTCCACCCAGGGGAGGTGGGAGGAGCACAGGATGACACCCCACGCCAGGTACCTGCCCCAGTTATTTACACCACAGCCCAGTGGTGCTGCTGACGTAAACTGCGATGATGCCCGGTCACCAGAACCGACCTTGCGCCTCGGGACCCCCGGGCACCCTTGGACGGGCACCCTCGGGCACGCCGAGCCGGGCAGCCCCGGCACACCCGGGCGGGGATCCCGAGCACACCTACCCGTCGGGCGAGTACTCGAGGTTGAAGACAGCGCCGTGCGTGCGGGTGCTGAGGGACACAGAGTCCGCGGGCTGGATGGCGCCGTAGAGCCCGGTCATGGCGCCGAACGTGTCCCGCGCCGGGTCCACGGCGGCCCCGCGGCCCAGGCAGCGCCTGCGCAGCCACGCGAAGAGCCCGCCGGGGGCGCCGGGCCCCGGGTCGGCGGGGTCGCTGTGGTAGGGGGGCTTCGGGTCCAGCCCCGGGTCCAGCCCTGGGTCCGGCCCAGGGTCCGGCCCCGGCTCCGGTCCCGGGCTCTTGCTCATGGCGGCGGCAGCGC
>VYZR01121370.1:22355-45726 GCA_013400675.1 Oxylabes madagascariensis
TAAGTGGCATTTGTGAGGATAGAAAGAAGGAATTCTTTTGCAGCAACCAGTGTTTCAACTGATGTATAAGTCACCACAAAAAGATAAGCTTTTTGAGTGTGATGCTTGTGAGAGTCTCCCACACACACTGCACAAGAGGAGTTTTGGCCTGGATGATAAGGATTTGGAGGTGGTGTGCTATTCTATCTTCCACACTCATTCAGACTTCAAGATCAGGAGTGGAAACACACAAAACAATTTGACATTTGAATAGTGCTTAATCTAGGAAGGGAGATAAATTGTATCTTTTTCTTGGTAACTCGTGGTCACCAGAAAAATTTGTGCCAGCAAACAAGTAATTGGATTAAATCCAATGCACTTTTCAGCTAAACGGCGTTTAATTCACAATGTGCCTGCTCTCCTTGAGTTACAGCTGATCACAAATGCTTTCCAAGCAGGGTAAAACTGTGCTGTTCTCGTTTGGTAGCGTTTCACATTTGCTGCATGGTGAAAGGTTATGGTGAAAGGGTGTTGAGAACTAAACCTACATAGTATCACAGATCTTAGCTCGTTGTACAGAGGATTTGTTAGGAAAGCAGTTACATTGGTGCAAATCTTCTGTATTGGCAGAGCAAACAACCACACACACTATGCAGCGTTGCAATCCATGTGGGTTTCAAGTGGGGATTAAATTCTGCAACTCAGGCTAGACAGAGGAACGATATAGCTACAAACCCTTGTGTTGCAGGAGCGCACACAAATGGAGGGACTTAGCCACTTCCCCTTCCCCACAGCATATTCATCCATGAGCTCCGTAGTCACAAGTGTAGAAAAAGGATAGGAATGGAATGGAATGGAATGGAATGGAATGGAATGGAATGGAATGGAATGGAATGGAATATTTTGGTCCTTTCTTGTTCTGCCTCAGTTTTACATCTGAAAATAAGGATGGATAAGCTTCAGACAGTTTTACACTCTTCCTTAGTTCATGATCTCTTTTTCCTGGATCAATTTTGTGTAATTATGAAGTCATGCAATCTTTCCTTGATGAATTTTGTGCTTTACAAAAGAGTAGTTCGATGTGGTTAAACATATTCACTACATTTAATAAAACTGAAAATAAGCAAGTGGAAAGCCTTGTCTTTATCCTCCTTCCATGGCATTGTTGTTCTTTCCAGTGTTCTTTGGAGTGTATTCTTCAAAGGCTTGTCCAAGCTGGTTATAAGCCTTTTTATTTAAAAAGAACGAACTGTATTAAGACATGATTTTGAGCAATGCTGGAAAAACAGGAACTGTCCATCAAACCAGAGTTAACAAATGTCTATTTGTTACAAACACTAGAACTCAGGAACTCTGCTGTCACTTCACTCCTGTTATTTATGAGCCCAAAGCAAAGAGAGATTCAGGTAGGTTTTCCAAAACCAGGACCTAATTCCCTCTGCATTACTTTTGTTTAATATAGATTTGACATTTCCACAACCTATTTCTCCTCAGGATAAAATATTTCACAGTTACAACAATCTGCCAGTGAAATCCTTCCTCTCTCACAGTGTCCAAGTCAGCATCTTTACCCAGGCAAATCTTTGTCAGTCTTACGTAGGTTTGTCTAGTAAGAACACAATGTGATTCACGGTGGTGATTGCTTCAGTGTTTATAAGATTATTTTTATAACACTCTGTAAGGATAAACCTTCACCAGAAGGTTATAGCATACCTCCTGACATTTTATTTGACTCACGTTCTGCTCACAACTCTCACTGAACTACGTATAATGTTTTAGGTTTGGACTTGCCAAATACTCATAGGGAAGAACTAAAACTTCTCACTACTCTGATTTGTTGTATTAAAGCTGTAATAAGGCCTTCTAAGAAAGGCTCTGAAAGCCCTTCGAAAGGCTCCTGACAGTGATTCTGATGTCTCTTAGGACAAAGAAGCAGCCTTCAAAGCCAGTATAATCTTTGCCACACACAGATGTGGAGAACAGGAGCTCCACCTGCCCTAACACCAAATGACAGGAAACAGGAACAGAAGCCAGAGCTGGCCACAGCCTGCTAGAGACTGTGGGCAGAGCCGGAGAATACTCAGCGAGAGAATGCCACTGGCTGAAGCCAGTTTCAGGCCAATGTGGCAGTAAAGGGCTACAGTAACCACAGTCATAACCCTAAGACAAGAGAGGATAAAACATAAAAACATCCCAATAAATTGTAGCATAATGAGCCATTGGCTTCCAAGCCTGTCTGGAAAGGCTGGGACTTGCTCATCACCACATCCCATGAGCTCCTGTGTCACCACAGCTCACTTGGCAGAACTGAGCACACAAATACTCCCTGCTCCACCATAGCACAAAGGTCTGTGCTCGATTCACCGTCGGTGACTCCCATTGCTTCAAGGCACTGGTTGAAAACAGCTGAGAGAACTTTCAGAAAGCTCACAATCTACCTCCATCCTGTAACATGTAGTGAGCGCTGAAGAGTACAAATGCACTTTCTATCACAAAACATATTTTGTTTCATTTTTTCTGCAGAAAAAAATTACCTCTCCCAAATCTTTTATCCTTTAAGAACTCAGACATATAATGAAAGCCATGAGTCACCTGGAGCTTCTATAGTCAGACCAATGTAACTGCAGCTTGATAATGGTGTAGCAATGAAAAGACTCACAGTCATAAACATTTTTGTCACCTCAGTATCTTCTGTGAATTAGGAAAAATCACAGTCTTGACATCATGACTGGTATCAGTCTGTCTTATGTCTGGGTTCAAGAGATACTGCCATAAAAGTTACACAACTGTCAGCCAACAATTATTCTTAACAGCAAATTTCATAAATTGTTTTGTCATCCATTCCTGGAAGCCTAGAACTTACACAGCTTCTCCTCACCTATTCCATGTGCACTTTGAAGGATAATGGCACTCCATCTCTGCTTATAGATTCAACACCTGTAATTTTGCACAAAAATAAGCACAATATTAAAAGCATAAATTAATTTTTCAAAAATCAATAAGGACTATAAATGAAAGTTGGTGGAAAGAGAGTAAGTATTCTGTGAAGATCATTAGCTTTCCCTACTACTGCCTAATTAAGGCTGAAATGGAATTATCATACTTAAAAGGGCAGATGATTTACTAAATACTTGCTTTTTTCTTTTTCCCTGAATTAAACATACAGTCTTAGTATCCAAGACATAATTTTAATGTAATGAAAATATCTGCACCCAGTAACTATAGATCAGTGAAAAAACAGGAAATCCTGCCTTTGCTGGCATGGGAAAGTAAGTAAACAAGACTATCCTCAGACTAGCAAAGTTTCCTCACTGATACAGCTGAGAAGCTTCCTTGTATTGGATTCAGTCTGGGATTAAACACAGGAGTTCAATTTCTAAAACTGTCAGTCAAGAACTTTTCAAACAACCTAAATTCATTTTGAAGTGCTAAAGGAAATACATGAAATAGAATCAAGCCATTCAGTGTTCACAAAACACAGCTGATTTAAAGCAAACTATATAACCTGTTGCGTGGGTGGACTTTTATCTCATGTGGGTTTAGTTAGCAGAGCTAAAAATATTAGCCAATACAAGGTTGGAGGCTGTCCTCTGAATAGATGCAGATGATAACCCTTGTGAGCTCAGCTGTCTGCTCCAATTGCCTTGCAAATGATAGTGTGTTTCCAGCACAAATTACAGGAATTTAGACTGTTTGTACAGAATGAAATTGCACAACTATACAATTCTGCATGCAAATACTGTGGAAGCACAGTGGAGGCTTCCTCACTGGGCGTCTAAATATGAGTTACCAGGACTCTGTATAAATTCTTCCCCCAAAAAATAATCCTTCCAATTCTGGGGAGTAACTATGGCCTTGCAATCTTTCTTTATCCTCAGTACCACATATGCAACAAAGGTCATTATCTTTCAGTCATTTATTCTAAACTTTACATTTAGCCAAGTTGCTAACAGTTTCTGTCCACTTAATGAGGGCTTCACAATACCATTGTCATTTATTTTAAAGGCTCAGCTCTTGGAATCCTGTGATCATTTTCCTACATTTCTCTTACAAATGTAAAGCACAGGGTATGCTAGTGTTTGACAGTAGTCTAAAGCTGCTTTATGTGCTGAAGGCAGTCTGCCCGTGGCATCACAGAACTCCACACAGGCTAATTCCCGCTGCTGCACAGTTCAGCATCCTGATACAGCATGCATGTATATCGCACTATTGATACAGTATACAGCAGGTACATTTCAAGCCTTCACGACTCCACAGGGAAGCACATGAAATAAAAATCATCAAAAGATTTAATGAACCCCTGCTTCTCTTATGGTTTACATGATATGGGGGCTAGGTTTATTAGTTCTGCACAGAATGCCTGATCTCTGCCATTCAGACAGGAGAGCAGTTTGGCTGCAAGCCCAGCCTGCCTCTCTACCTAAAATACTGCCAGCTCCTGCTGTCCTTAGGCCCTGTATCTCAGCCCTTCGCCTTTCAGAAGGGCTGTGTTTTCAGAAACTCCCCGTGACCAACATTAAACATCACTGCCGTGAAGCGCTGGCAAAAGGGCTGAGTACCTGGTCCCCAAAGTCCTCCCAAATCCTCCTCAACAGCACAGGATGACCCAGGATGGAAAACTGAGTCCAAGATCCTGAGTAAGCAGAAAATTCCTTTACCACTAGGCTACTGGGCAGTTCCTCGAATTTACCTAAGCATTTCAGCAATACGCTCTACAACCATTTTAAGGGCCTTACGGAGCTGGATTACTTTCAGCGTCCCGCTATTGTTCTCTTTAAAGACTTCTGTGGGCGTTATCACTGATAGGAGGTCAGACACCCTGAGGACAGTGTAAACGGAAAGCATTCTGGGCGGAAAACAGGGTTAACGTTGTTTTTTAGCTACGATTCAGCATGAAAATTCTGCGTGGGGAAACTGAGGCGAGCAGTGCGGTGGGATTTACTCGTCAGACTCGTCGGCAATTTTAAACACAGGAGTATTCACAGTTCGGGGAGGCGCACACACACCTTGATCCCTCTGTCAGGTTCCACATTTCATCACGCGGATGCTCACACGGAGNTGACGGCGCTGGTTGGCTGGGACGCGCGCGCCCGCTCCGCTCCGCGCTGGGCACGGCGCGGCACGGCACAGAACCGTGCAGAACGGTACGGCACGGCACGGCACAGAACGGTACAGCACGGCACGGCCCGGTACAGCGGGGCGGGACGGCACCGCGCCCGAGACACCGCACCGCCCTCCGCGCCCCGCCGAGCGTCACTTGCGTCCTGTCCCCAGCCCGTCCCGCTCCGCGCTCAGGTGAGACGCTGCGGCCCCGGCGGCGGGAGGGCGTGAGGGAGGGCGGCCGCGGGACGCACGGACGGACGGACGGACGGACGCCGCTCGCTGTGGGTGACCCGGCGGGGCCGGCCGCCGCGGGAAGCTGCGGCGGGGGGAGGGGGGGCCGGGGGGCAGGGGGGGGGGGGCCGGGGNGGATGACCCAGGATGGAAAACTGAGTCCAAGATCCTGAGTAAGCAGAAAATTCCTTTACCACTAGGCTACTGGGCAGTTCCTCGAATTTACCTAAGCATTTCAGCAATACGCTCTACAACCATTTTAAGGGCCTTACGGAGCTGGATTACTTTCAGCGTCCCGCTATTGTTCTCTTTAAAGACTTCTGTGGGCGTTATCACTGATAGGAGGTCAGACACCCTGAGGACAGTGTAAACGGAAAGCATTCTGGGCGGAAAACAGGGTTAACGTTGTTTTTTAGCTACGATTCAGCATGAAAATTCTGCGTGGGGAAACTGAGGCGAGCAGTGCGGTGGGATTTACTCGTCAGACTCGTCGGCAATTTTAAACACAGGAGTATTCACAGTTCGGGGAGGCGCACACACACCTTGATCCCTCTGTCAGGTTCCACATTTCATCACGCGGATGCTCACACGGAGGAGAGAGGAGGAGGCCGGGGATCCCACCCTCCCGCGCGCGGAGGTGATGCCATCGCGGCCGCTCCCCGCACGGGGCCCCGCAGGATTTCCTGCCTCCGCAGCCCCTCAATTCCTGGAAGCGATCTCTCCCGAGGGCAGGAAGGGCGAGCGCCCCGCCGGCCGCGGCCCCAGAGCCCCGTGAGGAGCGCGGCGACCCCCGGCCCCTCAGAGCGCGGCGGCGCGCGCGCCCCCCGCGCCCTTCTCCGCGCGCGCTCCTCACCCCCGGCCCCTCGGGGCGNGCTCGCTGTGGGTGACCCGGCGGGGCCGGCCGCCGCGGGAAGCTGCGGCGGAGGAAGGAGCGGCTGGGGCGCAGCGGGGCTGGGACCGGGGGCCGGGGCGCTCCCCGTTCCGGGGCAGCTCCTGACAGAGCCCCGGGAAGGTCTCCGCGCCTCCCGCCTCGCCCCGAGGTCCCGTTCCCTTCCGCGGTAAGGTCAGAAATGCTGACAGCTCGCTTGGGTGTCAGGCGCTCCTGCTGCATCGCTCCCGAGCCGTTCCATACCGCTGGACTGGCTCATTGTTCCTCTGATTTCTCACGGTGCAGGCAGGGCGCTGGGGTATTTATCACTACAGCTGGCGTGACTTTCACTCGCTCTTGCAGAGGGCTTCTTTACAAAATTCATCCTGGCTAACCCCTGTTTGTGAAAACTAAAGGACAAAACTAAAATCCGTTCGTATTTCACGTTCTGAGTATTGGTTTGGCACATTTGCCATAGAAATGAAACTTTCTTCTCGTGTAGAATCTCCAGGCACTTTCTGCATGAACTTTGTTTGAAAAGCAATTTGCTGAATTAACGTAGCATGCACAAAGATAACTTGAGTTGACGTACTAGCAGCGTACCATCTATCTCGTGAGCAAAAATGGAATATTCCTGCCCTTAGGTTCCTTTTTAATCTTAAATTATTAATGGTTCTCTGCATTACAAGAATGAAATTTGTAATTGGTACAGAGTGCAAATGCATGTAGAGCTGGTTATAAAGGACGTGCCTCCCAAAAAGACCTAGCAGGAGAATGATGTTAAAGAGCCCTTTCTCTTCTTTGCAGTTGTTGAGAACCTCTGGGGAGAAGCGGTAGGCCATACCTAGCCCAACTCTTTTGCAGCTCTTGGAAAAAAGGAATGAGAAAAGGGAAAAACTTTTCACTGCTTGGGGTGGAAAGTAGAGCTTTAGAGTTACTTGCACTTTCATTTGGCAGCTGTTTAACTGAGTTGTTGGGGGTGCTCCTAAAATAGGGTTAGTGGCAATCATAATATCCCATTTTCTTTTAGAACCCGGTTGTCAATTTCACAGCAAATATTGTCATTTGTACTTAGTTAAATGGAAATATTTATATCATGTGTCATCATGCTGTTGTCTGTGTAATCAATAGTGGAAAAAGTTCCTTTTTCTCTGAGAGACCCCAGAAAAAAACATACTTGTGTAAACTGAAATAGAAAGGGCAAAACACTTGCATTTGCTATGGATCCAACAACATTAAAGGTTTGAAAATACGTTGAGAAGAAATGTTGGTTTAGGTATCAATGGTAACTAACATTTCTACTGTCTGTTCAACCATGTAATGTAGAGCAAGTGAGGTGTGTCATAGTAAAGATTACAACAGTGAGCTAAGGTTCTGCTCTTTCTTTTACTTCTCCCAGTATTTGAACTTTTAAAGGCAAAAGTTTGAAGTGAGACCATATTAAGTAAGTCAGAAACATAAGGCTTAAAAGCAGTTTTCTTCCATGCAGCCCTTCAAAGTTTGTTAAAGAGATGTGGGGCAGATGTACTGTGAATATGTGGTGTTACAGAAACTGAAACCAATGCAACAGTGATGATGGGCTAGTTAAAGGAAACTCTTAAAAAACTTGAGAGGATAAAATTCTGCAATATTTTTAGTTTGATACTAATGATAATAAAAACCCCCAACAAACCAAACAAAACAGAGTGGGGCAAAGACTGGATCAGCTAAAGCTTCTGAACAATGCAAAGGTGAAGCTGAAGCGGATTTGAGGGAAAAACTGGGCTGAGTTTTCTTGAGTTTTCTGTAGTGTCAGTGTGTAAGATGAGTGTCTTGTCCATCACAGAAGAGGCTTCTAGACCAGATTAGACGTGACTGTTGGCCACAAGGAGTCATCCAGGGAGCCCAGTGTTCCACCTGGCCTTTTCTGCATTCCTTCTGGGTCTGGTTTACACTGCAAATGTTTCACTTGCCAACCTGCAGCAGGTGTTCCTGTTCCTCACCTTCCTGCCTATTTAAAAGAAATTCCCCACTTTGGAGAATTACACCATGCAAGTCCATCTCTCACTGAATTACTCTGTGTTCCAGCAGGTTGTAGTTTTCCTCAGCCCACGGTGACCTTGCTGCATGTCCTGCACACAGTATCACGATGTGCTTGTTGTTGTGGGTGAGCATTAGTTCAGGTAATGCCTGCCTGGGTGTGGAGCAGATGGAGAGAGAAGGAAGTGCACTGCCAGGGCCAGAGCTGATACTTTCTGTGCAGGCACACAGTCACAGCAAGCCAGCTCTCTGCTGGGCTGTGAGCTCCTCGAGACTCTGGTAAGGAAGGTGCACGTGAGGTTTGGCTGCTCTGTTCTTCTGAGTGCAGGTCATCATCACAGAGAGGTTTGCTTCCATTACCATGGTATGAAAGATGGTTGTATTTTGGAGTTGTAATAGGGTAGAACAATGCTAATTGAGAACTCAACCGTCTTCCAAACCTGAAAGTGGAAGACTGAGGGGCAGGGGGATGAAGGCCCCAAATTTTTATCTGTGAAGTGGAACTTTTAGTCTTATGCTTCAGTAATGATGAAAATCAGGTTTAGCTGCATTTCTATCTGCTTACATTCTTCAAAGAACTGGTCTAACTTTACAGCATAACAATTAAAAAAATATCTCAGCAAGCAGGAGAGTCTTAATGTGGCTTTTAGTAGGACAATGATGTAAATGATTAATGATTGATGAAAAAGAGTTGTGAATGAGCTTGTGGAAGGGCTTTACATGTCTGTTTGGCTTAGGTAAGAAGGATCTTGATATATCCTCGGAGGTCATGTCTGTAGATTTTAATGAGGGTGAAGCAGAGAAAGGCTGTTAGAAGTGAACGAGATCTCAGTGAAGTAAAAATGTAGAAAGCTCTGGGTTTATGATCAGATAAACCAGATGGCCTTTTTTTAGTGTTGTCTTTTTGGGTTGTTTTTTTGTTTGTTTGTGGTTGTTTGTGGTTGTTTTGGTTTTTTGTTTTTGTTTTTTTTTTTTTGAAAAGGGATGTTCTAGTTTGGTTTTTTTGAAAAGGGATGTTCTGAAACAAGATGCGAGTTAGTAACTTCTAATCTGCCATCAATACTCAGGAAACAAGTAAACAGTTATAAATGGTAGAGTATCACATAAAGTATCTATTTAAACAGTTTTAGAGCCCTGAGTATGCTAATGTCACTAATAATTTGGGGGGTTGTTTAATTGTGGATAAGGCTGTTATTTGTAGGGCTTATGAAGGGAGCTGTATGGGCCTGCCTTGGAGGAAGTAAGGGTTAACACAGTAGAAAAGATGGTGAGAAGATTCTCCACAGTTGTAGCTGCATGAAACATGACAGTTCAGGAAGACTGATATGTCTTTGTCCCTAAAATGCTTATTGATAAGTAGCAAAAGGAAGGCCAGGATTCCTAGAGGACATGAGCATCATGCCTCTAACTCTAGTGTCAATTCTTGTGGCTTGTCTGTTGTGTTGTGCTGGGTATCTACAGAGGGTTTTCATTTCTGTGAGAAATTAACTTCGGTCCTAAATTCAGTTCTGAAATGATCCTGATAAGAAGGGAGAAATGCCCAGTGGGCCACTATTCTGTTCATTTGAAGACTGCATTTCACTGCTGCTATTCAAGCTAGCATGAACCTCTGAAACCTACTTGTGTCACTGAGCATTGCTTTTAGGGCAGCATCTGAGGTGAAATCAGCATCTTCGGTTCTTGGAAAACCTCCACCTTGCTCCTGGATAGAAACCAAGCCACAATAAAACAGGCGTTTACCAAACCAAACAAAGGACATTTATAATTAATTTCATTTGTTACCAAAGGGGGAAGCAACACAGAATTCCCAGTTCATGTGTCATCAGGCTGTCAGCTCATACTTCAGAGTTTTGTCACCTTCTTGAGGGTAGCCAAAAAAACCCTCCTCGGAGTCTGTTGCCTAAGAGAGAGGAGCTGGTTAACTGGGATACAGCAGTGTTAGATTCTGATACATAAGGTGGTTTGGTGTTTTCTAGTCTAAATCTATAGGGAAATTATTCATGAACAAGCTTCATCTGACAGAGTTGTGTCAATCTCCAGTTATGCTCAAAAGCTCATCAAGCTCCCCATGTGTTTTTTCAGTGCATTAAAGAGTGTTTTAGTAAAGATACACAGTGTAACTGTTTGAAACTTTAAAAGACTCTTTTGTTGACCAAGCAGGCCTGTTTTACAATATAAAATGGATCATAAAAGATGTTACTGTTGCATGTGTTGTAATTTTAGGTTGAAAATAGTAAGGTTTATTCTTTTTTTTTTCTTCTCCTTTCCTCCTTAGGAGTGCCACAGTAAGAGAAAGACATGAAGTATTTTTAATGAAATTCTGCTTTTGATCAAGCTGCTAAAAATGGATGTGAACATTTTCTCCTGTGAGGTAAGTATTGACAGGGAGAAATAAAAGAAAACCTGACTCATTTCTCTTAGTGTTGCCTGTCACCATTGCTCTTCTGACCAGCAGCTTTTGGTCAAGTATTTGAGTTATAACATCTGTGTCTTGGCAAACTTTGTACCGAAAGTCTTAACTGAAAAGTCTTACAAATAATCGTTTCATTTACAGGATTAGTCAGTTTTGTTCTGATATTGCAGCAGATAAATGTATAAAGGCTTGGTGTTGCAGAGTTGGTAATGAGCAGCTTCTGCACAGAGTAGCTTTTGACCCAGTGTCAAGCTTTTTTCCAAGCATCAAAGAAACGGAAGCTGCTAAGTCTGATTTTCAAGAGCGAATACTTAGACTAACTGCAGGTGCAGGAAATGAGTGAGATCCTAGGATGAAGAAAGAATTTGTACCACAATTATGTAGGTACTTTTCCATGCATCCAGGCAGCTTTCTAAGTTCCTGCTCTGTGCAGCCTAGGGAAAAGTGGGGCTTTTGCCAGCCTGAGTTACAGGTGTATATTTATACTGTTTTTGTCAAGTATCACAGCCAGACCTTCACAGCTCCTGCCGTAAGTATGTAAGTTAGTGAAAACAAATGCATGTCCATAATTTAGGATTGTGGGAAATTCAGGTTGTAAGGAACCTCAGGTGATCATAAAGTCAAGCCCTCTGCTCACAATTTGGAGTAGTCAATTAAATTAAGTCATTTTCACCCATTGGCCTTCTCCATCTGTTATATGTTCAGAAGTATTAACAAAAGATGGATTTATAACTTGCTATATGTATTAAATGTACATTATAATAATGCAGACAGAAACATAAGATGCTACTAAAATTTGTCAGAAAGGAGAATGTTTTAATTAAGACAGGATTGCACAGGAATGGTCTATTTCTCTGGACAAAGGAAACAATAAATCTCTGATGTGTTCATTTGTTGCAATTGCAAATGAAACTTCCACAGGTCAGCTAACACTGACCTAATGACATGCTGCCAGTATTTTCAAGACAGATTCCCTGCAAGAATTACCCCTTCCCAGGCATCTCTGGGGAATCTATTTATTTACTTCCTCCTGTAAGCAAAATTGCTTTCTCATAATAAAAGGAAGGGAAGTGAACACATTGCTTATCCTGTCTGAAACATGTTACTGAAACATTTCCTCTGAAGTATAAATATTTGTTCATGGGAAAACACAGTGACAATGTGAATAAAAATAAGCATCTTTTCAGGAAGCTTAGGGAGCAATCTCTCCCCTGGGCTCTAAAAGTAAACACAAACCAAGCATCCCTCCCCTCATCATTATGTACTACCAAGCAGAACATTTTGTGAGCCCTAGGAGTAACTACTTCCACTGTTTTGGCCAGGGAGGATTATACAATGAAGGGGTTAAGCTTGCCAGGAGAAAGACATTTTAGCATTCAGAGCCTCATGGGAGGGTCNGTTGCATGTGTTGTAATTTTAGGTTGAAAATAGTAAGGTTTATTCTTTTTTTTTTCTTCTCCTTTCCTCCTTAGGAGTGCCACAGTAAGAGAAAGACATGAAGTATTTTTAATGAAATTCTGCTTTTGATCAAGCTGCTAAAAATGGATGTGAACATTTTCTCCTGTGAGGTAAGTATTGACAGGGAGAAATAAAAGAAAACCTGACTCATTTCTCTTAGTGTTGCCTGTCACCATTGCTCTTCTGACCAGCAGCTTTTGGTCAAGTATTTGAGTTATAACATCTGTGTCTTGGCAAACTTTGTACCGAAAGTCTTAACTGAAAAGTCTTACAAATAATCGTTTCATTTACAGGATTAGTCAGTTTTGTTCTGATATTGCAGCAGATAAATGTATAAAGGCTTGGTGTTGCAGAGTTGGTAATGAGCAGCTTCTGCACAGAGTAGCTTTTGACCCAGTGTCAAGCTTTTTTCCAAGCATCAAAGAAACGGAAGCTGCTAAGTCTGATTTTCAAGAGCGAATACTTAGACTAACTGCAGGTGCAGGAAATGAGTGAGATCCTAGGATGAAGAAAGAATTTGTACCACAATTATGTAGGTACTTTTCCATGCATCCAGGCAGCTTTCTAAGTTCCTGCTCTGTGCAGCCTAGGGAAAAGTGGGGCTTTTGCCAGCCTGAGTTACAGGTGTATATTTATACTGTTTTTGTCAAGTATCACAGCCAGACCTTCACAGCTCCTGCCGTAAGTATGTAAGTTAGTGAAAACAAATGCATGTCCATAATTTAGGATTGTGGGAAATTCAGGTTGTAAGGAACCTCAGGTGATCATAAAGTCAAGCCCTCTGCTCACAATTTGGAGTAGTCAATTAAATTAAGTCATTTTCACCCATTGGCCTTCTCCATCTGTTATATGTTCAGAAGTATTAACAAAAGATGGATTTATAACTTGCTATATGTATTAAATGTACATTATAATAATGCAGACAGAAACATAAGATGCTACTAAAATTTGTCAGAAAGGAGAATGTTTTAATTAAGACAGGATTGCACAGGAATGGTCTATTTCTCTGGACAAAGGAAACAATAAATCTCTGATGTGTTCATTTGTTGCAATTGCAAATGAAACTTCCACAGGTCAGCTAACACTGACCTAATGACATGCTGCCAGTATTTTCAAGACAGATTCCCTGCAAGAATTACCCCTTCCCAGGCATCTCTGGGGAATCTATTTATTTACTTCCTCCTGTAAGCAAAATTGCTTTCTCATAATAAAAGGAAGGGAAGTGAACACATTGCTTATCCTGTCTGAAACATGTTACTGAAACATTTCCTCTGAAGTATAAATATTTGTTCATGGGAAAACACAGTGACAATGTGAATAAAAATAAGCATCTTTTCAGGAAGCTTAGGGAGCAATCTCTCCCCTGGGCTCTAAAAGTAAACACAAACCAAGCATCCCTCCCCTCATCATTATGTACTACCAAGCAGAACATTTTGTGAGCCCTAGGAGTAACTACTTCCACTGTTTTGGCCAGGGAGGATTATACAATGAAGGGGTTAAGCTTGCCAGGAGAAAGACATTTTAGCATTCAGAGCCTCATGGGAGGGTCAGTGAAGTGAAGAGACACTTGGTTTACTTTGGATTTATGCCTATCTCAATGTGCTTTGAATTGATCCCTCAAAATTGGTAATTTAATAGCTTTAATAGTTACATTAGTAATTTAATGAGCCCCTTTCAGGACATCATCAAAGACAAACATATACTTTGTGAATAAAAGTAGAAGTAATTTTATAGGTAATGCAGTTCCTGAAAGCCAGTATACAGTATTACAGATATGCAAGTTGTGACTGTCATGGTTTAACCCCAGCCAGAAGCTAAGTACCACGTAGCTGCTTGCTTATGTACCCCAGTACATAAGAGGGGAAGAGAATCAGAAAAAAGGTAAAACCCATGGGCTAAGGACTGTTTAATAATTGAAATAAAATATAATAATCATTAGAATTAAAAGGGAGACAAAAGAAAGGGAGAAAAATAAAACCCCAGAAAAACAAGGGGTGCACAATACAGTGGCTCTCCATGTGCTGGCTGAGGCCCAGCCCAGCCTTGAGCAGCACTTGGCAGCTCCCAGTGGACTCCCCCAGTTTATATACTGGGCATGACTTCTAGGGTATGGAATATCCCTGTGGCCAGTTTGGGTTACCAGTCCTGGCCCTGCTCCCCCTCAGCTTCTGGTATACCTGCTCACTGGCAGAGCATGAGGCCCTGAAACGTCTTCAGTTTTGAGTGAGCACTACCAAGCAACACCTACCACACCAGTGCATCATCAGCATTCTCACAGAGAGTCAGAAACACAGCACTGTACCAGCAAATAGGAAGAAAATTAACTCTATTCTAGCTGAAACCAGGACAGTGATGCTATGAATTATTTAATATGCATTGACTGATCTCACCATCAAAAAGTACCTAATGAGGGAAATGGCACACCCAAGAATCCAAATATCTCTTTTCACCTCTGCTCCCAGTGTCAAGCCTCGCTTCCCAGACTGTTTCAAAATTAATTTCTGAGTAACATGTATATCTCATGTAGCTAAATTACAGAACAATAATCTCAGAAACTTGCTGTTTCCACACCAGTTCCTGTTGTTTCTCTGATTTGGTTTCACTTCTCAAAGAGAATATATCTGCAGGTCTGAAAAAAGCTAACTTGTGGATGGGTGTGTGCTTGAGTCAGAAAATGCTACATCTCTGGAAGTTGCGTCTTTGTAGAGGTGTTATTTACTCCTTAATATCCCAGTCATAGCTTATTTGCTTCTGGGCTTCCGTGTCACTTGAGGCATTATGAGACAAGTAGTAGTAAATTTAGCAGTCTGGGTAAAGAAGCTACTGCTCTCTCAGAGATTACTGTCTTCACAGTCAGTGGAGTTAAATAGCTATGTGTGTGATCGCCTCTACAGAGCAATCTGGCACTTGAACATAGCTGACAATTCAGAATGGTAAATACGAAGTTCTGGGCTGTGAAAGCCAGCAAAGGGGTGAGCTCTGTGTGTGCAACAGCAACCTTCAGCAGAATTAAATTTATCAGAGGAAATTTTTAATTTTAAAACTGCTTGTACTGGTTCTTCTCAAACTTACGTCTCCTTGTAACTAGAGATTAGAAACGTGGGGGACTGCCTTGTGTGGGTGGTTCAGGTGTGAGAGGAAGGGCAGCGTTGCTGTTTGTTGCTTTTGATCTTCGTAATTAAATTTATGTTCTCTAGCACTCTTTATCATACTGTTGAAATCCATGTTTCTAACTTTATCATGAGATTTCCTGTGCTTTACATAAAGGACAATGACTGTTTTTTACAACATCTGTGCAGAATTAGGAACAATTTGTTATAGTTAGGTGGGAAAGGAAGAAAGAAATGAGGCAGTTCTGAAATGTCCATTAATTCAGGGAGCTTAAGCATCAAGGTACCCAACATGAGAAATTGAAGCTGGGATATAAAATCAGTGCTGTTACATCAGAATATTCTCTTGCCAGCTGAAATTACCTGTCTCTCACACTTCTGGAAGCAAGGGCCTAGCTTGAAGCCCTTGAGGATTTTGCAGTAACAAAAACATAGTATGGTAACAGTACCTGAGCTCTAGCTGCTTTTTGTTTTCAGCTGCTTTGTCAGTGGTGAAATTTGCTTCTGCATGGGTTCCTAGATGTGCTCAGCATGGGCAGGTTTTCCAGTAATTGTCCTGTGCAACAGGTGCAGTTTACACTTCAGATGGATGTACGTGTTGTGGGACCTTATGGCTGTCCATGTTTCAGTTCTTGATTTATGGCTATTCCATAACACTTGAACTTCCTGAATTTGTCACTTCTATTTCAGAAACATCTTTTTGGCGGTCTTGTGAGCTTAGGACGGTGATGTAGATTAGTGGTCACTAAATACAGAAGAATGTTTCATAACATACTTTCCAGTCTTCTAAGGAAAATACCTGTGGGTCAGGCTTTCCTTGAGGCAGTCCAACTGTCTCCATTGAATTTCTCCAGGGGTGAATTTTGTTCTTTTTCTTCTCTTACGTGTTTGCAACAGTGGTCCCCACTGGCAACACTATAATTAAGGAACTTCTAACGTTTTTCTTACTAGAAGGTTACAATAGTCTTTTAGCTGTAGATCTGAATTTCAGCTAGAAACTTAATGTAAAAAATTGGAATGGTGGAGAAATGTTTATCTTCTCTAACAGATGCAGTTTGATGACATTTTATTGGCAATTTCTTCTGTAAATACTCCATACCTTTTCCTGCAAAAATATTTTGGGGACAAGGTGTGGGAAGAATTTATTTCTCTTGAGGATTTTATAATGCTACGATATGCACCCTGCTCTAGCAATTTTGTCAATATGTATGGGAGTAAATAAGATTAATACCTTTGTAGTTTCTCTCTTCTACCTTTACCCAGGAAAAGAACTCTTGCTTCTGAAAAGACTGTAAAAAAGTATAAAAATAGAATGCTACACGTCTTGCTACTTTATTGAAAGAGAAAAAAAAACCCTGCTAGTAGAATTCTTGATGCTTTGGCAATATGACTTTCAAGCAATGAGTGGATAAGAAATTTCAAGGCACTGGGATATTTTTTGTTTTGTTAAAGCTCCCTGAATGCCTGATTAGCTTCAAAACCACTGCTGCTGGTGGTTCTAGTTTGTTTTTAATTTTACAAAGTTATATTCTGTTCCTGACATATTTAAGTGCTGCACTTGTAAGCGTAAGTGTAATTGGAAAGTGATGTCTTTTACTCAGTACTTTGCAAATTACACAGTATACACGCACTCCTTTAAGCCCTCTGATTTGTGCCTAATCTCTAGTTCAAACCTATAACAGTGATACTTTGTCAGGTCCTGGAAGTAGTGTCCTACACCCTCTGTGAAAACTGCAAATATATGCAAGAAGTATGTGATTTCATGGTTGATAGCTTTTGAATGGTAGCATTTAAAAGAACAGAATCCTTCTCAGTAACTCTTACTAATAAGCATAATTAGGGAAGTCTCATCAAGCAGCCTGTGGTGAAACATGCAAACTGTCTTTATTGCCTGCTTCTTAGACTTGGAATCACTGGTGTGTGTTTTCTTGTATGGATCACTTGTGTGCATTGTTCTGCAATTTCTGCAATTACCGTTATCCTTCAGCTACACTGTTTTGCTAGAATTTATAGGAAGTGTTTCAGGGAATGAAAGATATCCATCAGAACCAACCCTGGTAATATTATTTCTGCCTATGCTTTATGACCTTAACTCATTGTGGAAACAAAATGATGGTAACTAGATTTGTTTAGACGTATTGAAGTAAACCACTAAAATACGTGAGTGGCGTTTGGACAGTAGAAACCTCGTGTTGATATAATCCAGTCTAACCCACTGAATTTGTTGTGTTGCAAAGATGGAGGCTTTGCAAGGCAGTCTTTGCTGGTGTGACTAAATCACGTCAGTTAACTGGTGTAAGGTGGTGGTAAGAGGCACAAGGTTTTACCTTCCTGGAAAAGCTTTCTCTTTCAAAAAATGAGTGGTTCCAAGGTATAAAATACAGAGAATGTAACAAAGTTTGAATTTTGGTCTTGAATTCGTGAAATCCCACCGTTGCTACTGTGCAGAATCACACTGTTTAAAATGAATGAAGAATTGTACTGTAATCTTGGGGGGGGATTGTAATCCAAATAAGTACACTCTTTGAACAACCTAGTGAAAAAATAGTGAAGTTACAGGTGCTTCATTCATTTCTGTTTTGTTTCAACTACTTTAAGTTATCATCTTTCTAAGACAGGCATATAGCAACTAATTCTGTGGACTTTTTCTTCTTGGTTTACTCCCCGAATTGAAGCCCAGAGGAGTCACTGGAAGCTTTTCCTCAACAGTTTCAGAAGGATTTATATCAGGCTGTTAAAACCATAACTGGGTCTTACTTTCGTGTCTAGCTTACTGTGGGACAGAGGTGCAGAAGAGTAAGTTGTAGCTAATAAAGCTGTTTCTCTAAGACCAGTGATGATAAGATTAAGCTGCCTTTGATTCTTCTACTTAATCCTGCTCTGTTGGTTTGACAGCCTATAAAGATCAGAGTATGGCTGGTGGCTGCTGTTCTTGTATATAAGCAGTGATTCAGAGGCCAATAACACAAGGCTTTGGCAACTGTGAAAAAGGCAACAAAATCAACTTTGGTTCTCTTCCCCTCACCACCCCTACCTGATGTTTTCCAGTTCCTGTAACTAGAGATGAGTGTTCAAGACTTGCCCTCATGATCTCTTTATACCACAAATATAAGCAACTCTAAGTAGGGATGGCACATTGTTGCAGAGATCTCTATTTGTGTATTGCTTCTGTTGAATTTCTGAAATCTTTGACCAATATTTCAGCTTCTAAAATTTGGTCTATATTTTGCATCCTCCTGTGTATAAATCTTCTAGGCTTTTAATAGGTGATTTATGCAATCCTCAAAAGGCAGAGAGAGCATTTATAATGCTTGGAAGAAGAAGGGCTGATGCATTTATGTATGGTTTTTAAAGCTCAATAGCTTAGATCAAGAGTGAGAAGCAAAGACTGTGTATGTCATTGAAAACCTCCTGTAGTTGTAGTATAAGGAGGTTTCATGTCTCTTGGAAACTCAGTACTCAGAGACAAGTGAATTTTGACTGATCTATGTAGAGGAGAGATGGAAACTGACAGCTAGCCACCAGGTCAGACAGACAGACAGAAAATCGTCCCCAGCTGCCTGTTTGCTATGACTCTTATTTCATCCCATAAAGGAGTTCTTTCCATTCCATTAACATCTGATTAGAGGGCAGAAACATTTTAAGGAGCTCTGAACAGTTATGCAGATGCCAGCACTATTACTTCCAGATTCATTCCCTTGCCAAACAGCAAAATGACACAGTCAAGAAGAAATCCTCTTACTAGTCAGTTTTTTCTATTTAGTTTTTGTTTGGAACTGTTTTTATAAGCTGATTAAATCTTTTGTATCCATGTTGTAGTCCTGAGGAGCTAGAATTGTGGAATATAGCAAATACAAGCTGTTGCAAAATTGCTCCCATTAGAAGAGATTACACATATGATACAAAAGTGCCATAGAACCAATTCTTAAAACAGCCTTGTCCTCTCTGGGTTGGGAATGCAGTGAGCCATAACTCTGCTACTTCTTCCCTTGGGAGACTCTTATATAACTGCTCAGCTGTTTCTCTTGCTGTTCTTCTTATTAAGCCAAAATTTTGTTTTGCTTAATTGTATCCTGGTACACCTAACTTTGCAAACTGGGACTGTTCAAGTGAATCCACTCCCTTTTAAGACCAGACCCCACAGTCTGTAGAAAGAGAAGGGTGGCAGCAAAGGCAGTCTGTTAGAGTTTAAGGGGCCATCAGAGAGACTGTGACAGCACAAGTGAACCGGCTGGGACGTACCTGGCTCAGCTGAGCACCCTTCCAGCAGCGAGGACAGCCACGCCTGGGACTGCCGAGGCTGAGTGCAGCGAGGAGAGCGAGGGCAGGGGCTATTCCCTTGTGAGGTGGCTTCTGAGAAACTGTTCTCAGTTTCAGGCTTTGCAGTTCTGAAGAGGGATTGACCAAATGAAGACAGTGCAACCAAGGGCCACTAATACTGTGGGGAAATTGAAACATGAGATATACACAGAGACACTGTGGGAGCTGCTTATCTGGCCTGGAAAAGAGAAGGTTAAGAGGGCATCTAATTACTACCTCAGGTACTCACGAGGGGTCATGGGGAAACCAGATCTCACAGTTGTGCAACAAAAGGACAAAAGGCAGCAGTCACAAGTATTGCTGCTGCAAGGCAGGTGTAAAGAATAAGATTCTCACTGGTTGTAAAAAAAGCCATTTTCATAGTGAGTGGCTCAGCAATGGAACAGGTGGATTGGAGATTCTGGACTGACTGTCCTTAAACGGATCAAGCTTTGAATTTAGCTGTGCATTGAGGAGGAGGTTGGACTAGATGACCTCTGGAGGACTCTTCCCACCTAAACTGATATTCTGTTTTGGAGTGATGTGGAGAAAATCAGGGTCTTGTAATTAACAAGATTAAATATGGAAGCAGGGAAATGCAAAAGCCAATATCCTACACATAATTAGTCCAAAAACTAAAGCATTGTCAAAATATTAGCCTCTGAAAAAAAAATGTAGATGTTTAATTTTTTATTCCAAATTATAAGTATTGGCATTTTCCTTCTGTAGATGGTTTCTTTCCTGTTTACTCAGCTGTTCAAAATGTATGTCTATATTAAGCCTTCTATATCCCTTTTCTAGTGAAAAAGAATGGGGAAATATAATTCATACAGCAAACCACTGGTGCTATATATCATTCACAGAATGCTCTAATAAAATCTGGTGCACTGCGGGCTTCTTGAGCGATGATGGTCTTGCACTATATTTAGGATTCAATGAAGAACTGAAAAAAATCCCTAACAAATAAATGCATAGGGGTCTACGTTGGTGTCTAATGAACACAGTGAAGGTATCATTACATGGCTCCATCTCTGAGAATTAAGACAAATGTGGGATTGTAGGAAAAGGGATGCAACTGGCCTAATCAATTTGCATAGCTGGCTGAGAGTAGATGTTGATGTCACTAAATAGAGACACCTTACGTCAAATGCTAACCAAAGAGAAGAACAGACTGCGTACAATGTACAATAGTTTTGAAAAGAAAGCTAATTAGGAATGCATGAGCATTTGGCAAGGGTACATTGCAGCCCTGAATGCAAACCTTTTAATACAAAAATTGTATTGACAGGAAATGAGTTGAATTCCATTTCAATGTTTATAGAATATATTCTTACTTAATTTTATTCAATGCATTTGTTCTCTTTATGATTTTTTATGGATAAAATCTAATGAAATATATCCTAATCCATTACAAAAGCAGTTAGAAATTATTTTGACCTACCCACATCATTAAAGTCTCTAAGCCTAATTGTAGGGGAAAAGTAGACTTCAGTGGCAGGATCTGGGTAATTCTGATATTTTAATTCACATGCTTCCAGTTGGATGAGACTACATATACCACATACAACGGGTGGATGGTGAAGTCCACAAGTGAAGTACCACGTTTCCTGATTTTGGTTGTACAACATTCACTCATGTTCACTTTGTATTGTTGAAAGCAAATTTCATGGACTGTAGAGAGCACCTTCTGTCCCTGTGAAGTTGCCATATGCAATGTGGAACCCATACAGGACAATTTAACTTACTTTGTTTTACTTAATTCCTTGCACATTTAAATTATTTCTACTAACATTCTTTTAATCTAAACAAGCTCCTAAAGTCTTCTAATATGAAAGGCCCCTGCATTCAAAGATAAGGGGGAGAGAGAAACTCTAGGATGTCCTATACTATTTGGTTTTGGGTTTGGACAGTCCCAGATGGTCTCTGCAATGTCAGACCTGTCCTCTTTTAGTGAACAAGCTCAGTTCTGTAACTGTCCCTTCTGAGCGTTGTTGGTGTAGCTTGTCATAGGAAACTGCTTTTGTGCTTGGGTGTTATTACCTAAAGCAGAAGGGAAATAATCTCAGTTGTCCTGAATTAAAAGCTTGAGTAGGTCCTCAGAGGGAGCAAAGAGCCACGTCACAACATTTTTAAATTTTCTTCTTAAGCAGACAGTACCTAGACCTCTAATACAGGGAAGAGCCTCTTGCTTCCACATAGCCCTTTTGTCTGGGATGTAGACTTTCTCAGAATGCTGATAAACAGAAATGTAAAATCTAAACCCCAGAGTTATCATGTTTAGACTATCAAGCCTCTGCAGATGCAGCAGACTTACATTATGATGGGATGGTGAGAGGCATGGGCTCCCCTTCCAGAAGAGTTTGTCAAAGAAGCTAAACAAAGTGCTTGTAGTCCCTTCTTCCTGCACTTCCTGTTATCCTTGACTGGTATTTTTTCAACCTGTCTCCTCCTGAGCCTTTCTCTGGTATCTCAGAAGCGCAGAGGATGGAAGGGCCTGAGGGCACTGAGCTTCAGCGTTTCTGAGCTGGTAGAAAGTTCCTTAAGGAGTTCTGCTAACACTGCATGTTGGAGCAGCCTCTGGAATTAAACTGACTCTCAAGATCCAGGAGTAGAAAGGTTATTTGTAAACTCAGTTACAGTCTATGCACAACTGATGCTCTTTCCTGATGTTTTTTTAATCATCTGAGAAATACAGTCTCAAAACCAAAAGGTTAGTTTAGCCCCAGAGTGAAAAATAATACATTGGAGCATATGGGGATGTAAATTTACATTTGTGTTTTCAAATGCATTTTGTAATTTAACAGAACTAAGATAATTCTAAGTAGTATTCTCCATGGGAGTGAATGCATTTTTAAATTATTATTTTAGTCTTTTTTTATCCAGTTGTTCTCTCAGTTGTGAGATTGTGTTTAAGGCACTTAACTGAGCTGTAGTGACGGAGCTCACTTGGCAGCCCATAAACATGTTTTGGAAAGCTGTATCGACTTGGCAAAAGCAGATTGTAGTTAAATGCTACCATGGTCCAATGCCATGTCCTTTAGGATTGCTTGCAAAGACAGAGCTTATTCCCTTCTTCCTTTCCCTCTAGCTGTTATTCCTCCCTGAAAACAAACAAATGAAAATGAAAAATCCAAGCTGGCTACCTGGAATACTTAAACATCCAAATGAGTAAAACTTTACCATTTGTGGATTTTTAATGTTTATGCAAAGTCAGTGGGAATACTTGTGGTTTATTACTGTGCTTTCTTGTACCAAAGCCTAGAAACTGTCAGTTGCTCTACACCCTATTAGAGATGCATTCCAACCACTTCTCAATATGTCACTCAAGTTTATGGTCAAAACTCAACTGTTTGTTTAAAAAGTTCGGGAAAATGTAAATATACTTCCATACAGGATTATGTATCAGAGAACAGAGAACTTCTGGTTGTCCTTGGGTTTTATTTTATACTTTGGTGGAAAATCTGCAATCTGAATTACGTAAGAAGTTTTACATTTGTGGTGGGAAAGCACAGAATGAATGGTAAAAATTGCTGTAGATAGTCATTAAAATGGAAATGAATATAGTAGCATGTACCTATTTCCACAGCAGCAGAAGCCTTTGATGAAACAGGAAAAAGGAGAGAAACTTGAGACCTTTTCTTTATACCCATCAAAAGCAACACCCTCTTTCTCTTTTTCCGATTTTAACCACCTGACTAATCTTTGTCATTGCTGTATTCTGCAAAATTTACTATAGTGCACTAAAAATAACACTTTCCTCCTGTCCTCTTCCCTTTTTTTTTTTTTTTTCTTTTTCTTTTTTTTTTTTTTTTCTGTAGAAAAGCTCTGTAAAGAGCTGGGAATTAGATCTAAAGGCTTGTGGGTTTCTTATTGGCTTGGCTTTAGTTTTTT